>JAYRBW010074783.1:0-25375 GCA_036023295.1 Invenusta paracnida
TCGTCTGCTGTTAGCGTCCCAGAAAGACCCACCCACCCACCCTAAACGTCGCTCGACGCTAACTTATACGGCAAGGAGTTTTTCCTTCACCCCTTAGCTGACCGGTGTTTATCTCGTTTAGAGACAGCTTTAATAGCATTACAAAAGCTCCAAGCTAAAAGTGGAACCTTCTCTGATCATTGACATGAATGAAAGGGCCTATATGCACAAAATGACTTATTGCTGCCATAAGCCCCAGTTGTCGAATCTCGAGTTGGCAGCCACTAATTCTTTGGAACAAGTTTCCTTCCTCGTGCGTAAGGGTCCCAAATATCTGGGATATAGTTGGTTACAGTTCAGTTTTGACATCCACAGAACAGAACTAGCACTCGTTGAGTTTCATACATATAAAATCTTTAATTCTTTCTCATCTCATTGATATTATGTAATTTACTTAGCTCCAATTTTTCGTTATATTTTAGATTAAAATCAAAACTAAAACAGGTATCGTTAAACTGTAAAATTGATACTACACATTTTCTGCATTATTTTGTCATGCTAATAATTTAATATATTTTGAAAATATTATTATAATTTCTAGTCACTTTACAAAAAAGAAATATTGATGATTTTTAGAAAATGTAACGATTTTATACATATAATATATATATGGTTAGCCAAAAACCGGGTGTTTGGATAAGGATGGTTCCTTTCCTTCTTAATGATGCTTTGTAAGTCAGCTTCAAATCTTTGCTTTTCCATCAAAAATTTTCATTTAGTGAATGTATATCTGTAAATTCTTCTACAGATTCCCGAACTTCATTTTAATCGGCAATTTAAATCTCAGAGGTATATTTCGTAGTTTCTGAATATATATCTATCAAGTCTGGGTCTGACGAATATACGGGTTGTCATTAAAGTTTTTTTTTCCTTTTTGAGTCCATTGGTAGACCAAACCATTCACGTGCGATCTGGTATTGTCAGGAAATATTGCGCTTACACTGACTCATGAAGTAGACCAAAATAATTAATCACGTTCTCAAGAAATTCTATGTATTGTACTTTATCATTAGAAGAGACATCAATGATTATTTCAAAATTTGATTCTGTTTAAAGATCGAAAGTCATTAATATATCAACAAATACTTCTTGTCAGATATAGTTCTTTTCGTTATCTGTGGACGATCATCAGCATTGTCTATTAATAAATTCTGCTAGGATTTACAATGAAGATCCAGGCTAATAAATACCCATTTATTATCTGTTACAAACAATCGTTTGGCCATAAATCATCTAGAATTGATCTTGCAATTTCGACATGATTAAGTTTGCTTTCTTTGGTCAAAAAGTGTAGAATCAATCGCTCATATCGGTATTTTTGTGTAGACTGTTACTCAGAGCATGGGGTGCATACATACCAGTTAAGCTCTCAGTGTAAGCATATCTTATAGAGTTGTTTTCCTCGATTAATATTCTACCCTCACAATATTATCTGCTGTCAAACTTGAACGTGGTCGGCCTGATCCCAGGCAAGTGGCTAGATATATCCGATGATTTTCACGAAATTATTTCGCCCATTGTTATGTTCCGCATATTCATTATAACATCTGCAACCCATAACCACATAAATGCTTTCATGTTACTGAAGATATTATGTAAATCTATTCCTTAATCAGTCGCTGTTTTGAATTAATCGATTCATAGAAATTCAATTTTTTATCAATTTCGAAATGCCATTTTTTAGCAACCCTAAGTGAAACCTTTTATAATGATAACAAATTCATAAGAACAAAACAGTTAATTGTGTTTTTGTAAGTTTTAAATTACAAAAAGGAATCAAACTCTATTTAATTTCGTTGTTAAGTATATTAATTTAAAAAAATATTATTCGATTTGATAGTCATTTAAAAGAATAATTTAGTTAACATAATTGCTATAATGCTGTGTCATTTTAATATCAAATTATTTCCTGACATATTAACTGTCTACTATACTTTAAATAATAAAAATTATATACAGATATGTTTATATTTGATTTTTTTAAGTGCAAACGGAAACACATAACGTATAATATAATTGGTATCTGTACTTTTTGCGCTATAACTATTTGTTGTTATCGGTTGTACTTTTAAAATAACAGATAAGAGTACAATTAAATTATATTTTATTACTAAATTCTCTTTATCAATTTATTATCCTTTAGAATTTCTTATAGAAAAATATTCTTCAAGTAAAAATATTAGTAAGTATCACAAAAAAATATATAATCAATAATTAATAATAACAATATTAATATTAGGTAGATGGACTGTATATAAATGTATAATATATACAAACAAATGTCATATTATTACATAATAATATGTAAATATTTATGTAACTATTATTTTGCACACTCGCTTGTTATGTTATAATTTGTGTTGGTTAATATTATGTCAAAATATTGCACATTTACCAGCAAAAGAAGATGATGAGGAATATATCATGAATATCTTCCAATCGCTTCAGTCCATATAAAAAACTGAATTCTGATTGGACAGGAGAAATGATATGACGCAACGTATATTTTGAATAGAAAACTGAATTCAATTGGTCACTATGTAATTGCGTATTTCGGGTGTAAATGGTATTTCAGAGAACATCTAATGCTGAGAATAATTAAGAAGCTGAAACAACACTGGCGATATAAATACTGTTAAATTAAAGAAGAGGCTAAAACTCAGATAATGAGTTTGTTAGAACAGCATGTATTTTGTAAGTTAGTAGATAATATAATTTTTCTGTTAGTCATGTAATAGCAAATAGGTTATAATAATATAATCTATGGCGAAGATGAAGAAAAGACATGGGATATATAACATAATATAATAATATTAAATATATACAGAGTTTTATGTCATAGTATGTGAAATAATGGTTCCTATGTTAAATAGTAGTATAATAAAAAACGTATCTGCTTTTGTTTCTTTATAATGCAAGTTAGCGTAGGCTTCGATAAAATTAATTGACAAAATTGCATAAATAATATGGATAAATAGGTGGATATGATAATCTATATAAACACACAGAGAAGACTGAATTGATAAAATTGAAGCGAATTACTGTATTACTATTGGTGTAAAACAGAAAGTCCAATATCAACCAATTAAAATTCACCACATGAACTTCACATGGTGCTCCACTTATTTCAATAGAAGATCTTTGTTTTCTGTGTTAGCTTTGGTTACATACCATAATAACGTCGGCATTTTAAACTGTGTAATATGTACAGGAATCACAAATATATCATCGTGATAGTAAAGATATTTCTAGTTATTGGACCAATACAATTCATTCAATCAGCAGTATGTCGAAGTAAAATACCTTAAAACATTCAATTACACCATCAAGATAGTTTTTATTTGAAAAATGATTTAGATTAATTTGACAAAAAGCCTATTAATACATTATTTTTAGTTCAAACACGATTAGAAAAATTCTTACGGAAATAATTACGGAGTCTACTTCGTGGACGGTCCATAAATTTAATATATTATGTTTACGCTTTTAAAATACACTCTGCTAACCGGAATAATTGAAAGTAAAAGTGTATGAGAGGAGATGAGAGGAGATGAGATGAGATGAGAAGAATCATAATATAAAAACATGAGTAGATGAGTCTAGTGTTTGATTGAGACGTGTTCCCTAAATTGTGGCGTGGGTGGATGATGTTGGGATGGGGAAATCACAGAAGTGCGATTATTCTCCTTGTGTTACAGCAGGCTAGAAGTGTTCTAATTAGACCAAACAGCCAGCCAATCATCTCACAGGATACAAGTCTGAATACGTTCGACCCAGTCACTAGCTATCCTACTATCATCGGCACCGAATCGGAAAGTTCGCAACTGAGTTTCCAACTGAAATATGAATAGTATAAGAAGTAGTAAATCTCTCACTGAATTAATTTTCTTAAAATCTATAAACGCTATTCACTATGTACTTAAATATTGACATCTCTCTCTTTCAAATTCAGTGAATTTGAGAAAATATTTACCCCGATTTTATAGTTGAGTAGCTTCAAATGTTATATTCTTCTTTAAAATACACCGAATATTTTGTTATCGTTTTACTATTAATCAAATGACATTTTGTACCTTTGTCTTACATGCTGTTAATTTTAAATAATCATAATATTTTGTAAAAATATATTCTGTATAATAATACTTTGAATAAAATTAGATTTAGTATGCTAGGAACTGAAAGAAAGATATTATTATGTCGATTTTTGGAATTAATAATAGTATGTAAGATCCAAAAGCTGTATGAAAAGTAAACATTGAAACAGAAATAATTGAGAAATTAGTAAAGTGGAAATAATTTTTATCAAAAGCCTTATTTTCGAGAAAACACTCTCTTCCCCGAAAACCCTTAACATAGTCTCAAACTATTACTAAAGTAAGCAAGAACTTATTGCATTCTACACTTGGATACCCCATTTCACCAAATAAACTCAACATCTTCATTTCCCCCCAAAAAATCTATACAAAAAGACTGCCTTTTATTTTTGAGTTCAATACGTCTTTAATACTGAATATATGTAGGTTAGGAATCATGTTTTTTAGCACATTTTAACTCTTACTTCCTTTAGCTATGTTGCGTTAGTGTGGAGCAAAACAAGTTTAAAATTGAAAAGTGGAAGATTAACTATTTTTGCGCATTCCTTGAGGCATCATACTAATGACCAGAAGAAAAATATAAACATATTTTATCTATTCGATAAAACAATAAACTACAAATGAAACAAAATTAGCAATGTATTTCTTGCTGGATAGTATTGTACCAATTAGTATTCTCTAAGTAATTAATAACAAAACAGTTAAACTTGAAATATATATTATGTTTGTATTATACAATTCAAATTTATTGAGCTAGAAAGAGTTAGTTACACAAAATAGATGCTAAGTGAAAGGTAAAAGATTCTATAATTTCACCTCAATAAGTGCATTTTCCGGAAATTTCTTCTGAGTGGAGAGAGTTCTCAGCACCCGAACACTGCGCACCTCCTGGAGATCAATGAAGCCCCGAGAGGCTCCGTCGTAGTCGTTGTCATAGTAGCGGAGCTGTTGGGAAGGTAGAGAAAATGGGCAGAGAGGTTATATTAGAAGGAAATAAAAAACAAGAGAACGCTTTTTATATCCATATCCGTAAATATCCGCATATCCGCATATCCATATTATACAACTTTACTATCTTACTAGAATCTATTATGTATATTAGAGATAACGAAATATTCAATGATTTCTAGTGTTTCCTTTAGGTGTATACCTATAACACAATGTGAAGCATGTCGACCTACATACTATTGAGATTTCATTAAGTCTAGCTGTTTATTTTGGCTAGACCTCATAAAAGGGTTCATTTGGTCATTTAACAAAGAGTTTAGTTGGACAAAAATATTTGATAACTCGTAATATTAAAGCCTTTTAATCTGTATATTGCCTTAAATTTGGTCAGAAGAAAATGCTGATCATAATAATTTTTAAAAAATAATTTAACTTAAATAAAACAAGGAAAGTTGTTTTAGAAATTTGAAAGGTTCGATAATAAATCTTATCTAAACAACATATTGATTTTGTTCCCAATCAACAGTAGCTTTCTCTTTCTCAAACTCTCATCATACATCACCAAATCCTAAATAACGAAATCATAAACTGTTCGTTCAAGTTTCACGTTATACTGGAACCAGGCTGAAGAAGGTGAGAAGTTTTAACCGACTTTTCAGAGACTAGAATCAAGCTGTCATCTAGCTACAGTACAGACAAAGAGAAGACCATTCCTAGAGCAGGAATAAGAGGGTCAAACACAATCCTCAAGCAGTGATTTTCGTTTCATTTCAAGATCAGGGTTATTCGAACCTCTCGATAGCATGACAAAGCAGATAGAGTTGTTCAATTAGACACGTTAAGCTCGTTAGTTTCAGAAGTTGACAGATTCACAACAGTGTTATTGTTTCCCATTTAAGAAGAACGATTATTAATTAAGCCAGTGTCGAGCAGACTGACCTGGCTTGGATCTTAAACGTGGAAAGCTAGGTGGATACCTACATTCCTGCTCTTAAATTTCCTTTCAATTTCTTAACAAATTAATGAGCTGATCAGCATTCTGTTAATTTCTTTCACATCTCACCGAAAACTAAATAATAATCCAACTAAACAGAGTATAATTTTGTTTAAAAGAACACGAAACGCTGCCTTTGGATCGATAAAATTCTGATGCAATAATGGATTTTAATAGTTCTACGTATTTTCACATGTTAGAAGTTTGCGAAGGAAAAAACAGGAATTGATCTATTTTCTCTAAAATGTTAATAATAGTAAGAATTCTGTGGATAGGTAAACGCATTCATTGTTATTATAAATCTACAAGATAAAAAACAACTTTTCTACTTAAATTCTGACTCTTTTGGGAGCAAAAAAAGAATTGAAGTCTTCAATGGCAAAAGTTTCTGAGAAAGATAGTAATTAGACAGTAGAGATGATTAATTATGTTGTATTGTATGTGACAATAACTAAGAAATAGTTAAACAGGATTAAAAATATGACCCATTCATGCCATGTTACAGCTTCATGATCTGTTCCATATATTCAATAATTCTATATACACTATATTGTATACGGTATGTATTATAATTCGGTTTTCAATTGACTTATTCGCACGAGTAAAAAATTCTCTAGAGAGCATTTCTAACAGGACTAAAATTAATTGAGTAGACGAAAAAATAAAATAATCAAGATAGACCGAATTTCCAATCTTATTTGTTCAATTTAAGATAGAGCAATGAGTTGTAATTTTTTTAATAAACTACGTATCAAAAACTAAAGACTTTAAAACTAGTTTAAACTGTATTCGTAATGAATAAAATTTCAATTATGTTTATTATTGTTCATGCGCAACTTTAAATAAAATGAAAGTATTAATTTGCATTTTCGAAAAGTTAAAAAAACAATAATCATCTAAGTTATATACATATTATAATACTATATATGAATATATGTATGTGTTTACGATGAAATTAATTTTACAATATAATAATATCTATGCATGTAAGCTATTTGAAATGACTCATTGTTTGTAAATATTTCTCATGAATATACCTGATGCCGGACAGGATCGAGGACAAAGTACCGCTGCTTCCACTGATGCAACAACTTCCGATGGCTCAGTTTATAGAGATGTCCGGTAAACTGACCGGGGTTCGCTCCTGGACTTTCAACCTGCTCGCGGAGTCTTCTGTTCAAGAGGGGGAGAAATGACAGATCAATACTATAGGTATCATTTCTAATAGTTCTGTTAACTGCAGAATGACATTAAACACACATAAACTACAATAAAATCTAAACTTTGCGTTGATTCTTTAACTCCATAATCTAACCCCCTATTATAAGAATTAACAAATTAAATTAGGTATTTCCTTATACTAAATCTTAATTATTTCTATGAATTAAATACACCGAATGTAGCGTTTAACACACAAGGACACAAGGTACATATTATTATGAATTGCAATCAATCAATAAAATATAACATGCCTTTATTGTATAACAAATTATATATATAATAAAAAATTAACAAATCCCTTTTAGCAGAAGCAATGATTTAGAAGTATTTCTTAAATAGGCATCATTATATCCATATTTTAACCTCAACAATGTTTCATCGTTTTAAGTTGTATAAAACAAAAGAAGAAGTCACACTTGACTGAAAAAAGATTAGATAGGTTAAAATGGGCACAAGAACATAGAAATTAGGCAATCGCCAGACATTGATCGTCTTATCCATCTCGTTCAGGACAGTCCGAACCAATAATTACCATTAGATGTCTTTCTGGACCATATTTCTTATATAATAGGAAGATTCGAATGAACTAAACTGATAGATAATATCTATCAGTTTAGTTATCCTTCGCTAGCTCGCTGAATCTTCCCATATTTCAATAAAGTAATTGCTACAATTAAACTTTTTCACCAAATATCAAACGGATAAAACACAATATTGACTCTTTCAATGGAAACTATATATTCAATTAAAGACATTTTGTTAGACTGTACTATTATAATTGCAATATCTTAGATTAATTATATTAGTTGCAGCATAAATATCATCTTTACAACGAAGAAATTAATTATAGTTCATTTATATAAGAGGTATTTATCAGGTAAGGATGTTTAATGCAGCTAATACACATCTCAGAACTTAAATGGTTAAAAGGCATCCAAATGCGAACTTATACATAAATACTATACATGTAAATCCAGTCTTCGTGTATATTGCCAACAAAGCATCATCACAACGTCAAAACAAAAGACCCACCCTGCAGCTGCACTGCTCCCCACACCACCTCCACCATTATAGGGAGACGATGTAGACACACCAACAGTGGAGCCCAGCGTGGAACCTTCCTTAGTCGATAATGTAGTCGTGGCCAGTGTAGAACTCCTTCCAGTCTGATGATGCTGATGGTGATGTGAAGATGTTCCTGGACAAGTTTTGGGAACGTTGGGAGCGCACTTTTCATGACAGTGGAAGTCGCAGAGCTGGCAGCGAACAGCACCCTTGCCAGTGACCCCACCCACGCCACCTAGGGCCAGAAGATGGTGACTGCAGAGCTGACACTTGGCCACTGTGGCTGAGCTGGCTTTCACGAACCTGTGCGGCTGCAAAAAGACAATGAGAGCGAGAGAGTTGATAACATTGCAGAGTCATATGTAGAGTAGAACGAGACCTTACTCCATTTAATAACTTTGCCAACTTCGACAAAACAAGCAGTAAAATTTTATTTGACGTAATTAATAGATAAGTTAAAATTAGACATTTTAAAATTTACGCTGTAAATACGTCTCAAACTATAATATAACATCACATACATGCCTCACATATAATATTTCGAAAGATAAAATTTCATTGGAAACTGACAAGAAGTACTGCTTACAAATATAAATATTTAGTTGTACTTACTTGTTTAGTAATGGTCTATTCATGTGAGTCGGTTAATACGTCATTTCATAATTTTAGTTCTACTAATTTGTTTACTAATAACTAAAAAAATATACCAAGCCAAAGTGAGTTGGGTTAACTTTTTACCATTTACTACTTTTTGAAAATATGTTATATAGGTACTTTTAATTTTATGAAATAAAATATTGTTTACCTTCTCACAAGAAGCAAAACTTAATCTAATAACCTGATTATTAATCTATTTTCAATATACCCGATTAATATATTCCATTTACTATTTTCAATTCGCAAATTAAACAAATTAGCAATTAGCAAACAAGAGTATAAAAATATTCATGTTTGTCTGTATTTTCTTAATGGGATTACATCTATACGAGGGGTGGGGTGGGGAGAGGTGAAGGTCCTTTGCTGTGATTTTTAAATGAACAAATGGATCAATGTAAGCTTTCGTGACTACCTTTCAGTGATATATTCACTAGTGTTCATCCAAAATGGCGGTCACGTGACTATACTCTAAAAATGCACTCATCATTTGTAAAAAAATTGAGTAAACATAATTTTTCATTAAAAAATGCATATCTCTCTCAACATCGACAAAACTCTGATGTAATAATTTACAAAGTAAGGTTTTAATTTATAAAATAAGTTTTCTTGTAGAAAATATAAATATGTATTTTTGATCATTTCCAGTGGAATATGTTAGAAAATATATTTGTTTAACCACATGCAAAGATTCGAAACTCACTTTCTTAGAAAATTTAAATTATGGGGGTGGGCCACACGAGCACTCCGGATATGGATACTCTACATAATAGCATATACATATGTTCTTATGTAGAGTATTATAACATGTATTTTGGAGTTATATGTTCATTAACAATGCCAATAATAGTTATAAGATAAGTAATAAAATTTACAATATGTGTATAATTGAATATTTACAAGCCTAAAATATTATATATATAAAATAAGTTTATTATTATAAAATAATGCATATTTTTTAAATAATGATTTCCCAGAATCTTCCCATCTTCTAACTTTTCAAACTAAGATTTGGCGGCAACGTTCAATCAAATTCTATCTGATTTATCACACTGGAATGTACCCTTTAATTCTCCTCAGCCCACTTCACCGCCTTATGTCCTCATAAGCAAAAACTAATTTATTATCCTATCGTCATGAGATGATGATAAATAGATGATCAGATAATGATATGCAAATTTACGAAACGAAGAAATTTGGCCGAATTTTAGCCTTCCCCGTTGTGGCACCAAAAAGATATACAATATGTAGACTAACTTGTAGGTAGGTATGTATATTAATAATGCCTAGTCAGAAAGATGATATACTCTCGTATTATATATATATATCACGATGTTCTCTAACATTCTATTACATCTGTGCGAAAGTAATAGACAATATCAAACATTTCAGTCAAGACTAATAACTATTTAATACACGCCTTAACAAAACAAGTAACGAACAAATATAGTGTAAACAAATTATCAGAATTTGAGAAAAATTAAAATATATTCTACATAAAACTTGTTAACAGGGTTTCAAATATATAAATATTTGTAGACATATAATGCAACTTAATAGTCCGACTCTATTTACGCAGTGACTCTATTTACGCAGTCTGGAGTGTAATTAACTTAATTTATTTTTTAACTGTAGACATAGAAAAATTAAATTAAAATATAAAACCGAAACAAAATTAGCTAATTATATTACTATTCTCGACCATTCGGCAATCATCTCGGTTAGACAAAGGTCGTACAGACTAAAAAGTACACTACAGATAGATTTAAAACAGGGAAGAAAGAACACTAATGTGAAAGCATGGTGAATAATCGAATAATGGCATTTTCACGGCGTAAAATTGTCTCCAAAATCGATAGATACAGGCAGCTTGTTGCGCCTTGCGCGCTGAACTGTGCTAAATAAGAGTGCAGTGGCCTGCATAATTCAATGCATCTGACCGTCAAAAATTTGGAAAATTTACCGATAACTAACAAAATGTGTTCCGATATATCTTTATGAATAGTTTTAAACTAAACTTGTTGTCCAAAATGTAAGGAAAAGGGGCAAATTTGTTCCATACTATCGAACAAAACGAAGTATTGAAAAGTACGCTCGGTGAGTCCTTTCTAATTTCATTACATTGCTCCTGATATTAGCCTACATACGAAAATGACTTAGCGTTACAGGTACCTACAATGAGACGTTTTCGTTCACAGTTATTAATATCATTTTTAGAGACAGACTTTACAGACAAGATTTTTTTATAATTGAAACAAACATAAATTTACATACTCTAATCTGTCACCTACTTAAAAAAAACTAATTAACCTAAAAGAAATATTAAAAAAAAAACTACAATATACATCAGTGGTACTCGGATTAGGAAAAATTGCTAGAATCTTTCACAACAATAGACTAGAAATTTCCTTTCATCCATTCAGTCAAATATTCTTAAATTGAGTGCAGTATCTCTGCCGGAATTACTTTGACCAAACAAGAATATCGGTCAAAAAGCGTTACAAGATAGGTTAAAGGTACAGTTTACTAGGATGTTTTTAAACTAACTAGAGATTGGGTTGATAAAGGCACAAATATAATATAATAAACACACTATCCATGTTCTCTTGTATAAAACACGATCACAAATTAAAAATTGGATGAAATTCGATAAATTAATTTATAATGGAAAAGGTAAAGTGGACTCCAAGTGATTAAGATGGCAGAGTTGAGGTTAGCTATCAAAACTACAAACACGACCTCACAATAGATTGGTTATAGATTAAGGCTTAAAATAGCTACGAGGAATAACAGTTTGTCTTCTCAGAATTCCGATGTAAATTACATAAAATCAATTTTCTTCCAATAATAATCTATGAAGGAAAATAACGTTTTATTATGATCACACCTCCGTTTGATTTGCATAAATTACAATTAAATGAAAAGCGTAAACATAAGTTCATAAGACAAAGAACCTGTATTTAGATAGAAGAAGAGGCTTGTAAATATATGTTTACTAAATAAATAATAAAACATTCCTAAATACGACAAATTTCAGGAAACGAAATTTCCAAAGTAAAGTGTATTGAAAATTACAACAGAACGTTATAAGGATAACACCATGATGAAATTTACACTTCTTCTAAAGCGATGCATATGAATAGTAATATTGTGTAATTAAAACAGAAGATTTCAAAGAGAAATATATTATTTCCTAAATACTTTTAATTATGTTGGTCTATATTCATAATTGATAATATTATGGTAAGCTCGACAAACAAATTTATAATCAATATAACTAATTAGTGCAATGAAATAGAATAAAATTGGTTAAACATTTAGTACAATATTTGTGAGGATTTCTTATTTTACGCTTACAATAATTTAAATATGTAGTATTTTGCGTAGGTCTATTGAGGATGCAAGATCGCAAGTATTACTCACATTAGCGAAGAGATTGCTCGAGTCAGAAACAGGGACGATTCCCATACTCCCAACAGTCAGCTGATTCAACGAGCCTCCCCCCAAGGACCCAGTCATCGATCCGCCAGCCCCTCCGCCACCACCTACACCCTCCACAGAGAGCATCACAGCAGTCGCATGGTCCAGGGTCCCCCCGGCTCCTCCACCCAAAGCACTAACAGTGCCTCGCTTGTCCAGGCGACTCAAGGACGACTTCTTGTGCTCACGGAGAGCGGCCTGTTTGGCCAGATGACACCACACAAGACTCTCCACCGAGCCTCGGTTGTGTCGCGATGAGGAGACAGCTTGGGGCTGCTGCTGCTGCTGCTGCTGCTCTTTGTCTATTGTTGATTGGCTGGAAGAGGATGTGAGCTGTTTCCATAGCGACAGCCATCCACGAGCATCGTCACCCTCCTTCAGACCGAGGACTGCATACATGAACTCCTGTTGGATAATCGATAAGTTTATTTTCTTATTTCTGTATTAAAAAGTATTAAAGATTTAGAACACGGATTTACAAATAACTTAGCGTTAGAATCTTACAACATATTTAATAATTGTAAAGAGTATCGCTATTTTAGCTCGAATAAGCCAGATGTTCGACTTTTGTGAAGTTACTCAGGATTTTAGTTAAAAAAATAGTCTCTTTATTTTAGTAAAAAAACTATTTGTAAAATTATGATTTTAATAAAATTAGTAAATTCTTGCAAATGTTTGTCAAAGTTGTCTATAAAAGTTGATTTTAGACAGAATCAGTAAATTAGTACTTGGTAAGTTTCGTTAAAATTATCCATAATTGTGGTAAAGTTAATTATTTATAGTCTAGTTTTTTATAATATTAATTTTAAAAGTCAATAGTAATTATAATTTTTATATATTGCTGAAATTAATAAATATCGCTGTACACATAATGCGACTTATTATGTAATCTGACTTTATGTACGTAGATTCAAATTTTAACTATATATTACTATAGCAATATTTAAGCGAATATTAAGAATCAGATAAATTAAAGGTTAAAGGTACAGTTTACTAGGAAAATTATTTGTCAAGTAAATTTATTATAATGCAAAAGTCGTCAATATAATTATTAATAATCAGTGTGAACTCTAAATAAGGTGCATTGCCATTTACGGAGGAGTATACTTGTAAATTAGTTAACAACTATAGTATTACATCCTACATATTGCAAAGATTACGTAAGCAATCGTAAGTAGAGATTTAAGCGAAGTAATTACTAATGCGTTATAAAGAAATTATATGAATTATTCACTTTTGAGGAGAGGAATAAAATATAAAGATATTGGCATTCCATATATTTTCTTACATCGTCCATAAAGAAGGTTATATGGAATTATATCAATAATTGTATTGATACTTACTCCAGATAATTACCTGTTGCACAAATTGTCATTAATTTCTCCAATTTTATACCAAATCATTTATTTCCAACCAAGTATCTAGATACGTATTACAATTATAACTAACGTGATTAGAACAGTAATAGCGTACATATAGTGGACAATTTAGAGTCTAGACTAATTGGGAGAAATGTTCATAAATGCCTAAATTCTGGCACAGATCCATAAGAGCTGCGATATAAATTAGTAAGTCTTCGTTTGGTTGCTAATTCAGAAAATGTTACAAAACTTTCATATTGAAATATTTTCCTTCCTTGATTTATTTTTTATTTCAAATAAATAGAATTAATCTAATTTATGTAAATATAGATTTTAAATAATAAACTATTAATGTATTTCAATTAGCAGCTTTAATTTGTTAATTTAAAAATGTTACATTTTATATTATAATTTTGAGATACATTTTGAGAATAAATCCTAACAGTGCGGGATTTGAGCATTTCTAATTATTCATTTAGATACAAGTTCTGAAAGTAGTCATGGAAACAGGAAAACGTATTTTTAAATTAATACAAACGAATTATAGCAGCTAAAAGTACAGGAAATCAGTTAATTCATTTAGTAAATGTTGATATTAAGAAAGTACGATTTGTATATAAATTGTAAGTTAATTAAGTAACTATAATATAAGTCATTCCAATAATTGATTATACAAATGAAAGCGTTATATGTAAACATAGCATTAATTGTACTATTAAAAGTAAATGAAAGTAACTAATTAATGTAAAATTTTCAAACTTCACTCACAATATGGCTGTTATTGAATCCCTGTCTCAACAGCGGTTCATACACTACACTCGTCTTGTTCCGATAGGATGGACAGAACTGATCCAGATCATAAACAGATCCCGTAGCGAGATCCTCTGATAAGAAGTAGTCCCAGAGACGCAAGGAGGCCAGCATTGTGGAAGGACGTAAGACCTAATATTGCACAGAATAATAACATGCATAATGCCGCTTACTAGCTATCTAGTGGTGATTAAAAATTCGTCCTAACGTTGCAATTGATATTAGTCAACAAATAAGCAACATCGATCGATAATTAAACTAATATTATGTTTGATTTAAATATGCTTCCTAATATTATAAAACAATATATATCATTATGTGTCATTTAAAAAACAATGAATACAGTTTTAATATAATATTATGAATTTTTCAACAGATAATAATAGTTTTTTTACTTACAAATATTCTATTCGTAAATATTTTAAATATACATATTAAGTTGATTAATACACTGATTATATGCAAATAATTTCATTTATTTGTTGTAAATAAACCTGGATATTGCTAATTAATATTATTTACATATTTTAGTAGAATGACTTTAGTATTAATTTGAAGTTATAAATAGTTTTACACAATCTACAAGTGAACTAGTAGTATAGTTAGTTGTAATGACTGATATAACATGACTACAAAAATAAAAGCAATAAACGTATAAACTGAAAACGTACACCAACGGAAAGCTCCTTTGAGTATCTAAAGTTGTAAAAGATGGGCCATTCCTCGTGCTGTGCCAGCACAAACTTCCACACCGAGTTCTCTTCGAAAGCGCCATCCTCCCGCTTCATCCACAACGAACGCTCCGACTCCTGATCGTACTTGAAGTTTACAAAGCGATTGGAGAGATGATGGTAGGCCAAAAAGCGCAGGAAGAACTCATGGAACTCAAATGCAAGAGGAAACTGGCGCACAAGTTGATGAACAGCGTCAAGAAACTGCAGGAATACAGGAACGAACTTGGCCTGTTGTCGCTGGGTGGTGCGCTGCTGAGAGGCCGTCTGTGTGGAGCATCGATTGAACTGGTGACCAAACATGAGCCACTCTTTCTCTATGAGAGCCCAGAATCCACGCAATGTCCGGTACTCAGGGTCTAGCATCACTTGCGCCAAAGATACAATCTAGAGGAGGGGGTTAAACATTTTTGTAGAGATGGACAAATTCTTAGTCATTTCAAATTTTTTAGGGAACAATACCTTTTTATATACTAATTATTTAATTTGTCCTAATTGTGAGAACAAAATACGTTATAAATCTTTTAGTAGGATTTGCGATTTTCCTGACGTCATCATGGAATTTGAAAATAAGAAATATTATCATTTACGACCAATCGATCAATCACATATCGACAGATTTTAATAAATTATTTTAAAATAAAATCTAAACTCATTCTAAAATAATAGTTTTAAATAATCATCTACAACAGATGTTGTATTTAGAAAAAATCATAAAATAATAAGATCTCTGCTTAACAAATAATAATATATGTTTTCAAATTATTAATATATCAGAGGAAATTTCCTATATTTTATGATACGACCAAAACAGTGCTATCATCTATCATAATACCCACCTGTGTGACAGCATTCCATCCATCCTCCAGGCACACAGCCACCGACGCCTGCTGTATATCCATCAAATCCACCACCGCCCCAGACAATTGGAGTAATGACTGGATCTGAGCCAACCAATCACAATCTTGCAATTCAATCAGGAAGCCTTTCTGCTTTCCGCCAACACCCCCGCCCGCCTGTGCACCACCGCTGGCCCCCTGCGATCCACTCCCCGCCCCACTAGTACCAGGAAACCCAGCAGGAGGACCCATAAGGCCACCGTCCCCCCCACCGGTGGCACTGTTAAGTAGGCCGCCAATACCACCACCACTACCGGGGAATCCAGTAGATGTTGAAGGAGAGGAGGGAAGGCAGACACGGAAAAGTTGTTGAAAGGACTCTCGGATCTCCTTCTTGGACACGAATTCTACCGGTATGAACTCGATATTGGGACACCGGTCTGACTTGCTCATCGTCTAAGAGAGAAGATAATATGTGGCTGAAATGTCATAATTCATTCATTATAATAATTAATGTTCAATAGTAAAAATAAAATATATAGAAAATATTGTTTTACAATACGGCAATTTGAATTGTTTCGTCTAGGAAATATAACGTCTGTAATAAAGATTACTATAACAAGACAAATATTTGTAAGTACGTTATAAAACATAATACGTAACCAATTCATTGTATCAACATTTGGGGCCTATATTACTTTGGGAGATCATTATAACAACAAGCAATTGCTTTATTTATAAATAAAAAATAATAATTAAGAATAAGATTGTGTAAATATTTCAGTGTAATGGAACAAAGTTATATTATATTATTGTGTCCATTCAAAATGATAAAATAATACCATTTAAATGTAAACCAACAATAAAAATAACACAAAGGGTTAATGTGTACAATAGCATAAAATAAAAATTGTTTCTCTAAACTTTTCTTTAAAAAGTACTACTTACAGTTAGAAAGTAATTTCCAAAATTATAAAAAAATGCACTATAAGTTTGAAATTTCCTAAAAATATCTTCTTTTTTTCTTTCACTAACATGAGAAAATAATATATAATTCAAGTGATTGAATCTATAGGGTAATCAATTAGAGAAGTTTGCATAGATATCAAAATAGAGCTTTGCTGGGTAGATACCGAGACATTTAATCTGCTAAGTGTCTCGAGTCTGTCAATCAAAACATGTAGATTATAGTGAAAGAAAGAAAACATATTTGAGGGGCAGCGGCATGGAGAGTCATTAAAAGTTAGGTTAATGACAAATTAATACCAGGAAGGTTTTTCGTCTCCTACACACATAATATTTCCGAGCATAATAAAACAAAAGCTTTACTAATAGTACTATCCTTCCTGCGTTAATCAAGTAGAAACCTAGACAAGTATTACCTTGATATTACTTAAATAAAAATTGAAATCCGTGTACGCCAGTAGAAAAAAACGGAGACCACAAATAACTCTTCATAAAAAAGTTTATTTTGAAAAATAAGGGAAGAAAAAATGATATATAAAAGTGAAAGGTTTAAATATCTTTCGTGCTCGTGTCTCTTACTACATAGCTTACTACGTGATCGAGCCCCTTTTCTAAGTATAACGTAACTAACTTGAATGTCATGGTGAATGTAGACTTTTCAAAAGGCTGCTTATTCCATAGACAGCATAATATCACAAACCAAAACATTCTCTTATTCCAAGTGGAGAACACTCTTCTGCTCCACCTTTAAAGATATTTTAAAGAAGTTTTTTGTTTTCATATAGATATATTTGACATACAATATATTATACCACGAATTCATAGAAAACTTGTCTTTTTGCAAATAAAAAGTATATCAACTAAGATGTATTGCGTGCTTAGTTAAATAATCAATAACAAATTGACAGTAGAGTAGACATGTTATACTTCAATGATCGACTTTTCTTTATCATGTAATATGTACTGAATAAGGAAAATAAGAATATGGCATGCAATCTTACGCTAATTGAATGATGATCGAGTTTAACATGCTGTAATTTGCTCAACATATCATTTAAATAGAGTCACACCAGTTGAAAAAGACGGATAGAAGTGGATATTGAAGATGTCAACTGTCCAACTAGTTCGACAAGAGATCATTATTCAAGTAGACAAATTGTGAGTGACGTTTTGAAAAATTGTTCACGTTAATATTTTAAAAGTACAGCAGACATTACACTCGTTGTCCCGACTCTTTTAGCTTTAAGAAAAGTTGAAACTTTCTCAAAGAATATTTTGCCGAAGAACTATACATATACATACTTCAGGGAATAGGACACTGTAAAACTATTTAGCTTAAATCACGTTTTAAAACAAAATTGAAAAAAGATTAGGTAGCTAAGTACTTTATAAATTATATTATAAACACGAAGACGTATGAAGATATGCGCATATCTAGATATTTTATGAAAATAAATATTAATAATTTGTTTTGTAAAAAATCGATTCAATGCTTGCATACATTCTTGCTGTCTTTCCTGTTCTTCACAATATTTTAAAATATAAATCATAACAGTGCGAAATAATTTCGTTTTTTAGTTCAAACTATTGTTCAACTTCAAATTTTTATGACCAGTAATAGGAAATAGGCTAATGTACGTATAGGTTATAGTAATGTTAAATTCCAGGCAAAAGTTAAACAGTATCCTTCGATATACAAGTGAGAAAATATATATAACTGTAAATATGGATACAATTTCACGAACTGCTTGATTCCCCTTTCGTATCTAAGCAGGATTCCTAGGTAATAAATAAAATAATTGTTATTTCCTTCAATGGAACTTATCAGAAAACTCTCGGTAAATAGAAGAATACAGAAATAAGATAAATCACAAGATAGAAGGTTAGAAAAGCTAAAAGTAAAGAAATTAAGATACTGGAAAGAAAGTAAAAGAGGAAAAGAAGAGAGATGGGTAAAAGGAAAGGAACAGAAAGTAAAACATATAAAGGAGAAAGTGAGAGTAGGTGGAATTAGAAGAAAGGAGGCAGAGAAGAGGACAGGAAAGAAGGAACTGGTTGATTAGGGCGCATACCTTCATCTGAGGCTTCTCTCCCAGGACGTAGAGTGGGACAGACTTGAGTTCATTAGCCGCAGAGACGGCATTGGCAGTGGTGATGCTGATGTTATCGCCTCCAGCGCCACCAGCTGCTGTGGAGCCTCCGATAGACCCGCCAACAAAGTCTTCCCGACTGTTTCGGCGTCCCAGGGCTGCACATCGTTGCACATCACCAAGAGAGAAGAAAGGGGAGATGTTAAATTGATTGGTAAGGCAGCATAACTACAACTCGGGCTATATTAAAGATTATACTTCAATCAAGTAGATAACACAAAGGTACTCGAGGTAATTGTTCAAGGGTCACTTCTGTCAATAATTTCCAACATACCTATATTTACTATATTTATAAGGGTAAACTAGTTATTAGGTTTAGTTTACTGTCATTTCTTATTTTTTGCTTTTTCGATTCATCAACTGAATTAAAGGTCACAGTGATGATGAAAAGTTATTTCTAGTTTTTTTTTAAGTCTCTCTTGTAAGTCAAATGAATAAATTGAAGTCAGAGATGAATAGTGTTTTGACCAATCCCTTTGAATTATTGTAAAAAGTTTATCAATTCTCATATAGATATAGGTAAAGTAAAAGAAATATGTGTGGCCATTAAAAAATATTATATTTGTAAGCTGTTATAATCCGTAGAAAAACTATAAAAATGGCATCCTATTATTATTTTCAATGGAAGAATTAATTTTCTGCATATTATATTATAATGTTTGAAATTAATAAATGGAATCAAATTATAAAAATGACAAAAACACCCCTACTACTCGTTAATACTAGTATTAACCACATCAAATTTATGCATTTAAAAGAGAAAACCACAATTTTTTTAATTAGGAGAAAAACTAAATGAGTAATATTATATAAATTTCTCAAAATATCTGCAATTATTCTATATAAATAAGGAAAAAGAAAACCAACCATCAATCCAGTCACGATTGAGATAGATTTTTTAATATATATGTACATACATAACGCTGATAATTTTGTACAAATTATACCAAAATGAAATTTAATTTCCAAATATGCATTAATTAAGTGAAAAAACATGTATCACAATGAAATCTACAACACTTCTTTTTAATTTAAAGTGTACAATGAGCAAATAGGATCTAGAAATGATTATGCATACCGTTAGTAAGCAAAAAGAGGAAGTATATGACGGGCAAATAAATCTTAAGAAGAATTAAGTGTCACACATTAAATAGTATTAAACATCTTGAATATATACAAAATGTAATGGCTCAGAATATTAGTAATAGAGTAATACTATTGGAATTTAAAAAACAGTTCAATAATTTAAGCATAATAAAAACTTTTTTTAGATTATAAAAAATATAAGTTAAACCGCAGCACACCAATCCAATCTGAAAATATGTAGATAGATATATGTATCTATCTATATATATAGATAAAATATCAAGATAAAAGCTTGATGCTACAATAAAAATAAACTAAATACTAACGTATTCCTTTTATCACGTTCAAATTGCCAATAATCAAAATAAAACTATTATATGCTAAGAAAATGCCATAGGCAGAGGTCAAAATAATATTATGTATCGATATAAACAAAAAAATAATAATATCCTAGTATCCCATTTTTGTATACTTGTATAGTTTTAGTTATAATAAAACATACTATAGGTATAGTAAAATAAAATATAGGAATTAAAAAATGGAACTAAAATTAAACGAAAAGCAAACATCCGCATGCTTAAAACGGTAGTACATATTTATATATTAACGACATTTAAGGGTTACATACAATACATTTCATAGTGTTTTAATAAATTATAGTTTGGGGTAAAAACATTAACAAACTGTAAGCTCTGTCAAAGAAGAAATTTTTCAGTTTCAAGGGAATTTTTTTGCGATAATTTATTCTTATCCAGAGACCGTCATGCAAAACTAATAAAAAACTGAACACTATATGTACATTGAGTAAATAATTTATTAGAATGGAGTTTCAAACAATGTTGATGGATGAAATTATTAGTATGCTCTAACAGCTAGACACGGTCAAATAAAGAAGCAAAACATTAGTATTAAAACATGATAAGAGAACTCTACTGAGGTATATGTCAGCATATTTATGTATTTACCCAAGGCATCTGGAAATAGAAGAAGAAAAGGAGAGAAATCATATTATAATAAAACTTGAGACCATCGAGTTGAAATTCGTCTTATGACATTTTGAGTGAAATGTAATATTATTGTTATATTAATAAAGTAATAACTATTACGAAGTATACTATGTCTATTCTTTTAGATCAATAAGTTATTATAATATAATCATAATTTTAAAATTAGAGTTTTACATACAAATTAAATGCAGTGATTGATTTTTTTCTAAAATTTAATGGTTTTCATGAAAATTATAAAACCATAGATAGGTATTCTAAAAATATAAAAAAGTTTTTGGTTGATTTTAGATGTATTCCATATAATAAACCTTTTCTTTGAAGCAGAATTACTAGAATATGTATATTATTATTATTTTCTAAAAGTACTGAATCCACTAATACGAAGAGTTAATTAATCAATATGTTATGGTCAATGCCTTCATTATCACTCCATAGCATGATTATTAAAATATCCTGAGTGATAAAGAAATATTATGTAATTACTGTTAGTGGATTTATTATTATGTTGTTTAATGATGTGGGTTATATAAAAATAAATGAAACCAATCAATATTGTTTTATAAAAAAAGTGTCACTGAAGAGAGTTACACACCTTATAAGCACATTATTATTAAGTTGTTATGCGCATTGATATATCATTAGTATTACCAGATTAGAGTGTTGAAATAACCAACTCAAGTAGCCTCCTTGCTTTTCGGAGATTCCAAAACACCTTTCCGATTAAAATGTAATGATTTAGACAATCCTATATTGTTGTCTGAACAACCATGAAGACCACAGGAGCGCAACAACCAGGCTCTGCTACAGTGATGATATTATGAATATAATATAATGATAAGTGTTATTGCGCACATAGTACAATGTGTTAGACTGTTGTGTAGGCTGGTTTTACTAAACTATAGGTGAGGTCAAGTAAGTGCGCGTGTGAAGCCAATTACGTTGATGCTATTGGACTCACCATCCCATGACCAATCGATAGTACTAGCTTTGGATGAAACACGGTTGAGTGAACTCCCTTCACTAACGCCACCAGTCAATCCGGTTCGAGATCTGGCCTGCAAATGCTGCAATTGGCGCTGAGCAGATGCCTGTTTTACGG
Organism: Invenusta paracnida; assembly: GCA_036023295.1. NCBI lineage: Eukaryota > Metazoa > Platyhelminthes > Proseriata > Coelogynoporidae > Invenusta > Invenusta paracnida. The sequence goes on from JAYRBW010074783.1 coordinate 22,545, forward strand.
CACGAAAGGACTGGACAGACTGCTGATAGTTGCTGCCTGTAGTGCTCCCACTTGGTGACGGTGATGGCGGTGATGGGTGATGTGCTTGATGGTGCCCACCAGCGATCATTACTCGCTCGAGCACTGCAGTCAATGGCGTAATGTGATTGAATGATAGTAAATAGAGAGAAAGTAAGCTAGTCATCGGCCATTTGGTCAAGAGCTGAGAATACTACTGGAAATTAAAGAGTTTTATTGAACGCGTCAATGCTTTCTCTCTCCTTCTGAATGGTATAAATTCGAAATATATTTTTTAGAAGCATAGATAATTTATACAATAAGTTCTCAAAGCATACCCCAACTAATTTTGTGCTTTAAAATCTAAAAAAATAGGAGAGAAAAACGTATATATTTACAATCATTTAAAAACTAAAGGACATCTCCCGATTTTACGCAATACGTTTTATTAAAAATCAGTCAGTTCAAATTATTTATAGAATTATGCAATAATTTGAAGAAATATCTCAGTTTCCAAATTTCTACAAATTTAAGAGTTAATTTCTACATCTTAAAATGATACACAAACATAGGAACAAACATAAATAAATTGATATTTTGTGAACTACCAATTTTCCAGTCAAAAACTATAAATAAATTCACTATTAATTTAGTATTTTATATTTCCAAAATTGTTTGCATAATATTGTAAATATTTGTAAGAATACCTACTCATTGGGAAATTATTGTTATTTGATTTGTTCTAATATAATCGATTTAAACTTTTTGATAATCCACCACATTAGATAGATTCAAAATAGAAGAAATGAAATACAAAAGAGAATAAAAAATATCCATTCAGTCTAGATAAAGATAAGATATAGAATTAAGAAAACGGAATCCAAAGAAAATAATAGTTTGTAATAATAATCAGGAAAACGTAGTTGAGAGGAAATGTAGTAAGAAAAATACAATTCTCTTTCTTACTGAATAATAATAATCTGTACCCACAGCAAGCTCTGCTAGAAATACGATTGGTATAGGCGAGATATGTATATCCATTGATAAACCATTATAAATCAATTCAGCCTATTACAGGAATGAAGCCAGTACAAATATGTAATCAATAAATGAAGTTGACAGGGAATGAACTTTGATCACTAGTCAAAGTTTATACCGTAATCAAAGTTTATGTGTCATAAATAATAAGAGTATAGCGTTCAAAAGTGCACACAGAGTAAATGAAAAACATTTGAAAACATGTAAGTATGTATATTATGCAAACAAGATTACAGATGTCCAATATTAATTTTGATTAATAAATTCATAATAGATTCTGAAGCTAACGTAATTCTTCAATATATTATACGTATATGCTTGTTTTTCTTGCAGGAATAGAGCAATAAGTGTTTAAGTGAATTAAGTTTTTTATATATTTTTTTGTTACTTTATTTCATGATTTATGGGAATAACGATTGATAGGTGATAAACAACCAAACTTAAGGGTAGGGTTTTTTCTACAAAATTTTGAAAATTACATTTTTTACAATAAATACAGTATATTAAAATATCTAAGACAAATTTATTTAACATATTTAAAAAATATTTTGCTTTTATAAAAAAAATGCCTTTCTCAGAAATTTTCCCTGTGTGCCTTTCAGAGCGAACGCAATATCATAATTATCTATTGATCCAACTACATAAACATAGAACATAATAATATGAGTATGATTACTAAAGTTAAATAGGAAGACGTTGGGCAGAAAGAGAGCGTAGGAAGTATCAGCTAAGATCGACCTACTTAATTTGGGATATCTGAGATCCGACATAGATACAGATGCCATTCGACTGAGATTGAGTCTGGACCCCTCTGTAAAAGTTGGTCAGGCAGTATATATATAATTGAGTACACCGATCGATATTCAAGATGGATGACGACTGCAGTGCTCCATACACAGAAACCACAATATTAGATAATGTCCATTTCTTGAGGTACTCATAGTCTCAATTAGGGAAAAATTGATGAATTGGTGAAAAATCTTGTACTAGCTTTTTCTTTTCCATACTGAGTAGGAAATAGGTCATGCCACAAAATAAAACGATATGATAACACAAACATATTGAAAAACAACATCAAAGAGACACAATAAGCAATACAGCGAATTACATATAACTTCAAATTATTGTTCTAATGTTACATGTTACAAGGTAATTATCAAAAATATAGTAATTAATTTTATTTCTATTTTCAATTAAGACGTGTTCATGAACATTAACATAAAAAAACTATATTTTAAAATATTTATAACGGAATTGACAAGAAGGTACATCAATGAGTACTAAGTCAACTATTACACTTTCGATCATTCGAAATACAAACCGTCGAACATTAACCCTGATAGTTACAAATTTCATTAAACAAGATCTTTAGGTATTGAGGATTAATACCATATGAAATTGATTTAGTCAAGAGTTTAACCTTTACGTTGTACTTATGTCAACACATAGAGACGAAATGTAAACAGAATTTGTGAAAGAGATAGGTAGCCGTGCAGAATAATAGCTAAAGTAATACTTCTAGTTTTTACATATTATTGTAATATAGATTAACAGTTTGTCAACACAATACAACAGGTACCTATTGCCCATACAAGAAGTTAAGAATCAATATAGTTAAATAGTTATAGGATCAATATCTGGGTAATATCCCCTTCATTGTAACTAAAAAACGACTCTCTGCAAGTCAAAACACAAGATTGAAGTTAATCCCTCAATACAGCTAAAAGCAAAACAGCTGCACACTACTCCGAAAAATAGTAAGAGAAGTAAGTACTGTAGGCATATAACAGTACAAA
>JAYRBW010074794.1:0-25371 GCA_036023295.1 Invenusta paracnida
GGGTGCGTTTTTAAAAAGCACCCTATTGGGGTGTTTTACCATAAAAACACCCTAAAACGCACCCTTTTTTTGTCAGAGCAGTTAATATACTGAAGAATATAAAATATTACATAATAAAATAATACTTTGAATAAAAAGCACAAAAAATTGTATACGTATATATTACCTGTAATATTTACTATTATATACAGAAAATAGGAAAACAATTTTTTTAAATAATACTCTGTAGTTTTTTTAATGAAATATACTCTTGCTGCATACTATTTTTGATTTGTGTCTGGTTAAATTTATTTTAGCATCTATTGAAATCTGAGAATTAGTGCATATTTAAAAAACCACACATTTTGTTAAATTTTTCATAAGATTAACATATTATTTTAAAATAAATTTTATACTAGGTTTGTTTTTTACTTTCTTTATTTGTTTCGAAAGGGATGTCATGCAGTACGATATAATGCTATTCCCTTTTGTATTAAGTATTGTATTTTCTATTTGATAATGCTGGTAACAATTTAAAGATGCTAATGTTTTAAATTTAATGTTTACACGATACGTAATATAATACTAAGTAATATGTATATTATAATGCATATGTACAACTTTTTGTAAGATATAATTTCATATTATTTAGTTCAATTTTTTAGCTTCGTTGAATTATGTCTTAAAGTAAAGAAATATTTCAACAAATCTTAGTAAAATTGTTTTGACATTTAAAGGAATAAACTGAGGTATATTCATGCTTCTAATTTGAAAATACATAAAAAACACAAATAATTTGGAAATATATAATGCAAATGCAAGTTATTATATAAATCTAGATGATTTCGTTAAATTTTATTGTAATATATATTGTATTATTTTCCATATTACACTATAGAATATTAAGTAGATTTTAAGTATAATATGCATATTTATCTCTGAGTTTTTGTTTATAAGTTTTACATTATATTTCAAAGTATATGTTGTTTAAAGTATCGAAAATTCGCTCTAAACAAATATACTTATTATTATTTATTAAAACAATATGTTTACAGAGAATTGATACGTGTTATAAACTTAATGTATATGATGATTATATGGACAAAGGCGCTATTTTTCGCTTAAAAATAAGTATTTATGTTTATGTTTATTTTTATTTAAATTGATCAAATAATAGGGATAATAAACTTATTAATAATAATATCACATCTATGTAAATTGAACTGTGTAAACTTTATCTAAGAAGTTTTAATATTTTTATCAGATTTTAAATTATAACTAGAGACTTTTTAAACTCATATATCCTATATTTGAAATTATCCAAGGTTATGTTTCATTGACTCGGACAATACAATTATTTCATATAATAAATATATGTTACATAATATATTAAAATAAAAACATATTTTTAAATATATAGTATGATGGCTTTAAACAAATTAAACAATTTTATTAAACACAGTACTATTTAAAACAAAATTAGTTTCGTTTTGTGTTATTTACGAATATTATAGATAATTTCGGCTTGTCTTAAATGGATTTATACTTATACTTGTATTATACATAACATAGAATTATGATTTTATTGTAATAGAAATTAAAGCTCCCAAGATTTAATTTTCATAGTAGAGCTCTATAGTTTATGGCCAGCTAAGTTCACATATTTTTAAATGAGGTTTATTGTCTCAACTGATCAAGTCGACTCACTAACTAACCAAGCAAACAGGCAACTAAATAATAAAGCACCAACCTCATAATGATGGAGAGGCAGGGAAGCTTGTTAGCTTATAGACGTGTTCTAGAAAGTAAGTCTACGCACACGTACAGCATGATAGTATAGCATAGTGTAGGGTAGTTAGTTAGTCTAGCTGTGGGTGAAGTGTAGATGGGCAGTAAGGCAGACCTCAATCCAACCACAAGTCTCCACTGTTTGAACGTCAATAAATTCAACTCACTTGCCTAGTTAGTCTCTTGAATGATAGTAGTCAGAATCGAACCAGGGCGGACAAGAGTTGCTTCAGCTCTCAAATCTAGCTCTTCCTGTTGCAATAGCTATGTTAGGTATGTATGTAAAACCACTCTTCCTCTTTTTCTACTTCCCTTTACACTGTTCCTCGGATGAACAACAAGCCACATTTTTGGGAAGTGCAGGACTCCCAAAGGGGACAGTTCGAAAGAGCAAAATGAGCCTCTGTTCCCCTAAATTTCCATGCCATGGTTCATTCCTCTGCGCAGTCAGTTTCCACTCTACGTTTACCTATAATATTTGGTTAATAAACTAATTCATTATTGTATCTATCTACAAGCGTAGTTTTCAAAAGGAAAAACAAATGCACCAGTAAATCATTTGTATAATAGTATGATACCGTAAATTTATTTTTGGTTTACTTTAGACCGTTTTTTAAAGGATGTTCATTTTTAATTCCACAGCTTAAGATATTTCACTGATTTTCGGTTGCTTTTTATAATTCAGGTATTATGTTTATTAAAAAGTCTATAAACGTATAAAATGTATATAATATGAATTCTAACTACTTTTGGTAGTTTTTAACCGGATGTTAAACTGATCTCGATGTAGTTTCAACTGTAAACAGGAATATAATTTTTAACTGTAACAGAAATTGAGAAGGAGAAGGCTTACATCTTGATACATTTTGTATTATTTCTTCGATGCGTGCGCATTTCAATAAATTTTCGGATCATTGTATTTTTACTATAATAAAGTATGTACTATATGTTGGTAGTGTCGCGTGCATCACTATACTTGTTATCTTTTATAATTAATGATTGAACAGTAGGTATATCATTTTTCTTCAGTATAAAATAGTTATTTAGGTTAATTTTTTATTTAAAAATGTATTTAAACGATACAGGTTGTAAATATATCTTTAATTATGAAATCATGATTATTATATTTTAGAAAAAAAGGAAAAAAAACTGAATATAATGTTTTGGGTTTTATTACATTTAGGGTGGAATGCGAAAACCATATATTAACTATGTTTGGAGCTACTTACTTTTAGAATTTTTCGCAATGGTTGAAAGAGGAGCTCCTAACTTAGTTAGGATGGTTTTTGAGTTCCACCCTAAACATATTTTACTTAAGATTTTTATCGATTTTATTGATATTTTAGGTAAAGATTGTTTTAAAGTACTTTTATTCTATTAGTGCTATATAGTTCTGTTCCAATGACAAATATTCTGAGGTAAATAAGGAAGTTCATAGTACATTTTTCAAATTTTTGAACAATTATAATAGAGTTTTTGCGTTATATATAGAATTAAAACATAAGCCTTATTATATTGTTATAAATTAAATACATTATGTGCTTCATAAGCCGTCATGCTACATTTAGAAAATTTGAATAATAAATAATCATTTAATCTAAATTTAATACCATTTTATATATTTTATTTATTACAAGAGCCATTTCCGTTTATTTATATTGAAACAATATCATATGTATCGAAGTATTTTAATAAGTTTGACGTTCTTATCACAACGTATTAATTAATCTTTTAAATATATTATAATATATATTTTTTGGTATGATATATTAACACATTAATATATTATGTAATATTGCATTTAATTAAATGAGTTTTATTGCAACCTATACATAGTTTTACGCACAGTTATACACTAAAACAATTTTCTCATTGTTTTTCCAATAGTTGACTACTTTTATTTCTAAATTCACATAAATTCTCCTATATATATATATATATATATATGTATGCATTATATACTTGGGAATGAAAGATTCATCCTTAATCGGCAATCACTTTCATTCCTAAATCTAGATTTTACTTTTCTACCCTATCTTCTCTCCTTCTTCTTTTTTTTGTCCTCTCAATAATCTCTATGGGTATAAGTCAGTCAAAATTAAGTGTATATCGAGAGCCCTGTAGTCCACACTCTTCCTGCCATGCTGTCATGCTTGCTTTTACTCCTAACTTTTTTTCTATTTTCTAGCCTAATTCTGCGAACTTTTATTTCGTACAGTGTGAGTAATAAATGTATGAATGCAGTATCTCGTCAGAATGGGGGCGACCTGAGGATTGCGTGTCCGCATTGCGTCTTTGAAACTAGACAAAGTTTCTCGTTGATTGCCTGTTTGGGGAATCCGACTGTCGAACTTCTTTTAGCTTGACAAACTGGCTATCTGACTCGAAATCAACGCGCGCGCCACATTTTACTTTTCTTTTCTTGACATCAGTTTCCTATTTTATTTTCATTTGCTTGAAATATGATGTAGCGATTCACTTTTTGAGTATCTCTGCTGGAAACTACTTATATTTTTATAAATGTGTTTAATATATATGTATATCTCCTTATATCTCATTAAAGATATTTTAATATTATTTTGACTATCAATATAGATTTTAACTATCTTTTTTGCACAATAAAATTTCATAACATTTTATCTCAATTATTATTATTTTGTTTTTTATTGAAAATTTTATTTTTTGTCTATTTAAAGAAAAGTAATTTAAATATTTGAATTAGTTATATATTGGTTAATATAAGTATTATATCCATGCTTACATTATTATCTTGAGAAGTAATTGTGTATAAGACAAAATTTGACCGGAAGTATTGTAAAAAAACTATTTTATTGATATATTTAATTTTCGAAAAATATGATTTGGTAATAATATTTTTTGTTTATCATTTTTGGTAACATTTAAAAATGTGTAATTTAGTATATTTCAGTTTTAATATGTTATTAATTAAAATATATAATATAAAATATAATTAAAGTTGTTATTTGTTATTTTTTAAATATCTTTTATTTTACTATTATTGAATATGTTTAAATAATTAAATTTCTGGAAATATTCATTGACTTCTTGATATTATTTTATACTGGTTAAATTTCTATTAATTATTTTGAATTTTTGCAATGCATATGTCTATTTCAAGGACATATTATTTAATCTATTGCTTAATTTTTATTAACATAAACGGAGTCATCTATAAAATGAATACAGTTATAAATATTCTATATTACTCATTTTAAACCTATTAGGGCTATCTTTTTTTTATTTATAAAAAAGCAGGACCGCTTTATAGTTATTATCTCTTAAATATAGCCGTATGATTTTTCAATTTTTATTTTGTTTCAATTCTGCTCTAGATGATATTATTATACAGTTGTTTCTTAATAATAATATTTTTTACTCTATTTTGGTATTGTCAGTGTTATTTGATTAATTTTCTCATAAACTTTATGTCCTATTTCTATTCATATTTCTGTAATTTTTCTCATTTTCTTTTCTTGTTTTAAGCCTTTGGTGAAGAATGCTAATCGTGCCATTGTGGAACGTGTTCTTGCTTTGCTCCAAACACTTCATTTGGAAGTACAATCAGCAGGTACGAAATACATAGTCTTATATTTATAATACTACTACTGCATTACAATAATATGTTTTTACTATCTCTTTTTAATTTAGTCTTGATGTTAGTTATTTTGACCCTTTTAATTATTAATATTTTGAAAAGTATTTTTTCAGTACCAAAAATCTTAAGAATATTTTTCAATTGAAATATTTATGCATGACTTTCTTTTAAAGAAAAATGTAATTAATTTCCTTTTTAAAATTCCATAATTCTGTTGAAAACAAAGGTTTAATTTATTCATCAAATAGAATCAGTTTATTATACTTACTTGTCTTAGTTATTAAGTTATAAGGTGTTATTTATATTTGTAAATGAAAATATTAAGTTCATTTTATGGAGTAGTTTTTATAATTTAGACTTTAGCCGAGTGATATTTTACATTGTTTTACTTGATAACATTAACGTTTTACGCGATAAATTTACTCTAAGCTCTTTCTTCTCTTATCAACAAATGATGTTAACACTTTCATTACTTGTATTTACTCAGTGTTCTTACAGCATATACCCCATAATTATATATTTGCATCATAAGAATGTGTCCAGAATAACTTATTTCAATGTACTGTCATTTTCTAAGATGTTAAAAAATTGACTGCACTGTATGTAGACGGGGAACAGAAACAATGCATAGCTACTCATCGATTGATTGTATGTTTAGAATTCTTATCAAGCTTATAATTAACTTCATTGACAAACTTTCTTTAACTTTATAATGTAAACATGATGTATACATATATACTACTTCGAAACATTTGATTGTATATATAATTTTGTAGTTTTTGTATGTAAAGAACTTCTTATTAAGGAACATAATGTCAGAATAATTTTCTCGAGTCAACTTTAAAAATTAATAGTATTTTTTAAAATACTGCTTATAGTTTTTATATTATTTCGACAATTTCTACTGTATAAATATACATAATCTTAAATTGCTTTATTATTAACATTAGTTGTGGATATTTTGCATGTACTAATAAATAAATAACTTTTATAATTACTTAAATACTTTTCAAATACTGATATTTATTATATAAGGAAGTTAAATGATTAAGATAGCTAACCTATTCAGTATACTTTAACATATTTTTTGCACCTTGATTTATCTACATGAATATAAGCAGATAACGTTAACATTATCTTTTCAATTAGAGTACTGTATGAAAAAAATTGATCGTCTTCTTTGTCATTCATTCATTCATAGATACAGAAAATCTAGTTAGTTTTCCATTTTTTATTAGAATTCTCAGAGTTAAAAATATACCAAAAAATGGCAAAGTATTTTGTGCCAGTATAAATCTATACTAATAATTTTAGCTGTTTTTGATTTTATATAAAGAATTTTCACTTTAAAATATATAATTATTGTAATGTACGTGTATATAAATTTAGTTTCTGGTTTTATTTTTATGAACTTTTTTGGGATTAACTAAACATTTTTGTAACTTAATATAAAAATGAACTATTTTAATCTCTCGGTTCGATTTGTGTGTTTTGACTGTATATGTATGAACGAAGTTTAAATAAATAATTCATTTTAACTACGTTATTATAATTATAAATAATTATCATTCATCTTAAATTTGTAGTTGAATGCATGGGTAGGTATTTTTAGGGGCACTTTTATTTAATTAAAATTGTGTTCTAGGGTTTATTAAATAATTAAAATGTTATAGCAGTATTTAGGTAACTCAAAAATCAAAATTATCAGGTAAAATTATAAAAAGTTATTTTTTTATTGTTTATAAATTAATTATATACATTTTAAATACACAATTAATTATTAAGAGATGAATATTCTATTGTTCATTTACATTTAAATAATAAAAGGAAATTTGTTTTACTTCATCAGATACTAACTTTAATTTTATTCATTTGATGTTTCGCTTTACAGCTTTATCAAGTTATTCATTTACATTATATAGTTAAATAGTCAGTTTTGAATTAAAGGAAAGACTTCAAATCAAAATATTACATATTTAAGTATAATAAGCATTTACATTCAATAGTTTAATAGTCAGTTTTGAATTAAAACAAAGACTTGAAAATATGACATATTTAAGTATTATAAGCATCCAGTGAATTCTAAAAAATCGCTCCAACCTTTTTCAAATCTTGTTATTTGAAAATTCCTTTTTCCACTGTGTGAATTAATTTATTGACTTAACCGATTGTGACGATTTAAACTTTTAGATTATGATATTAAATTTAAAAAAAATCTCCAAAAGATCATTCGAAGTATTGTTTACAGATAATTTTAAGTTTTCAGAAAGTAGTTTAAATTAAAATACAAAATTAAAGGTTAAAAATTTCTTACAATCTGGATAAACGTAATATTTTTTGTTGTCCAAAAATATTTACATTGATTTCTAAAAAAATCGATGGCTTATTTATTATATTTATACGTTATTAATGCTGAAGTGTATTTCCAATCTAGATTTTTGGTTTGTAAATTTCTATTGAGTTTGTTTGATTTGTTATCGTTGAATGTCTGAAAAAAATTATTTAATCATTTAAATTATCGAAAACTTTTTGTTAAAATATAATACATTTTAAGAATATTGCAAATAAAGTATTGGAATATAATATTAAAAAATAAGAATTTGTAATTGTAATTATTCATTATATACATATAAATATGTAAAAGCTTTAAAAATTTAATGTAGACAATTTATTATTACACGAATTATTGGTAATCAGGTACATTAATCTATATAATATAATATGATATATAAATTTATATATCCTAAATATATATGTATATATATATAACTATCTAGATATATGTATCTATCTCTAATATATATAATCTATATTGTGTTTAACGTTTTAATTATTGTGTAAACATTTGTTAAAATGAAAGTATAATTTTAAAAAGTCTTCTAAAATTAAAACAACACCTTATTCTATTGACCATATTAGAACATTGAATTGTTCTATATTAGAAGTGTAAAATTTTATTTTAAAATATTTATACATATAACATGTCAACACTACTTAATTTATGTACACATATGCGATATTTTGACCTGCGATAGAGTTTTGTGCGGTTAAATAACATTATAACACACAATACTATAACATACAACATAATATCATTTTACGATATATAGTATAGTACGCAAGTCTCAAATTCTGCTATTCTTAAATTGAAACTTGTATTTTTAATTAATCTTTTTGAACTAAAAATTAATATGTGCCGCAATTTTTATTCGGCCCAAAAGGAAAAATACTTAAAATTTCCTTAAAATTGTTCGTTATGCCTACTTATAACTGTACTCACTCTATTTCCGAGCTAGTGTGTGTCCAAATGTTAGTATTTTAATATTTTGAAATTTAAATGTAAATTTTTTGTCTTCAAAAGAAGATTAGTAGATGAAATGAATGTTTTTAAATTATAATTGCATTATACCACTTTCTATTGTTAATTATTCTAAATTTTAACGAAGTTGGAAATATTTGTTATAATACGAACTATCAATCAAGCATTCATTTTTATTTACTTTTTATAGCAGTTTGAATATAAATTTCATCCTTTTCACCATTTGGTGTTTTTTCCTTTTAATAATTTAGTTTTCTGCTTATAGGTATACTTTACCATGAGTGTGACAATCCTTCACTGACATTTTCTTCAGTTAATATTCAGCGATCTCTTCCTGTTTTGTATACATATATTATTTAATACTTTTATGTTTTTTTTTAAAAGCTCGTGTACATCAGAGTTGCATACCTGAATTAAAAATTCCTTCCTTGATTATTATTTGCTTATTATTTTCCTTAGTTTCTATTCATTTGTCCTCGTTCCTGTCTTCTCATCACGGTTTCTGCAACATCTTTTCCTTTGAGAATTTGCTCCTCTTCCTTTTTAGCCATCGAATTGATTCGTGATCTCATGTCCTACGACATTCAGGATATTTTGTTGCAGTCGCTTGTTGTATTACTTCGACCAGCTCGGGAAAGTAAGAAGCCTCTTGAATCTCTTCTCACAGAACTTCCAGACACGACACCGCTTCCTGTGCATGTTCAGCAGGCGGCTGCTGCCAAAGCAATCAAGTATGCATTATATTGCTGAGTTATCCTTGAGCGAATTTTTTAAGGCGTTTTGCGCTATATTTTACCCTCTTTTTAACAAAAATGTCTTTTTTATTGTGTATTCATAGTTTAAAACACAAATCAAGAAAAACTATCCCTTGTATATTATAATTATGACGAGAAATGGAAACATGAGAGTAGACTTAGAATATAGGAAAGTTTCCCACATTTTTTGCTTTTGTTAATAACAATTCTTGAAGTCAATGTTCTAAAATATTGTTTTAGTTTGGTGTATTAAATAAATCTTAAAAAATCAACGAATTATTAAAAATCAACGAATCATTAAATGAAAGAATCATTGTTTATTTTGTCTACAAGAAAACATATTTTGCCTTCATCATTTTTGCTCAGAAGGACTTTGTGTGAGTTTAAATAGTTTGTTCTTCATTTTGTTTAAATATTGTTTTTTAAATTTACCTGTTTTGCAGATGTTTTTTCTGTTATAAAATAATTTTACGATTCATCAAAGCATTGAGTATTTAGTGGCAATCTCAACGCTGTTTACTTTTGAATTATGCATATTAATACCTATCAAGAATTGTATAATTTTGGATTATAGAATTGAAAGAACACTATGTATATACATGTAAATTTTTAAGTATTTATATTCACAGTGGTTTAGCAATGCTGGGCTTTATGTAGCAGGTAAGTTCTTCAAAGGAATTAGTTTCAAAGGTATACATACATACTACAGGTTGAATATTCAAAGGAGAGTCTTTGTATTCCCATTTGTTGTATTCCTTTGATTTCTTCCAGTATTATATTGCGTATAATGTATGTTTTCGCTTGCTTAGGATAATGCGCCAGGTGTGTTTACGAATATTCCTAGAGTTTAATGGAGAATTGAAAGCTGTATAATGTGTATTAATTATCTAAGGAGAATATATGGATTAGTTTGCATAATTTTCAAGTTGAAGTAGTTATCAACTCATTATGTATAATTGATATTGCTTTCCTTTCTTTTAGTTTATATTTGTGATTGAAAGTTATATTGTTTTTAGATTGTGACAAAAAATAAGGAAACTAATTTTTTAATTATCTAAATGTGTATGTTATAGGATATTTTCTTTAAAGAAGTACTGATGTATTTTAATTTTTTTACATCATTCCTGAGTTATGTTTACTTATTTTTATATGTTAAAGAAAGTCAAATTAATAGTTTTGCTGTATTATGTTAAAAATAATTAGCTTTCTAATGCAAATTTATTTATAACCAGAGGATCTTATTCACAGAAGAGTTGCTATTATATAGATTTAAATTTGTAGCATAAATGTTCATAAACACACACACATTATACATATATCTCTTTTGAAACAGATATGTACTTAATATATAAGTTTTAATAATAAGTCTTAATATCACAAGACTATTTTAAATTTTATTTCGTAACTACATCTCGGTGTATATAATTAGTATACCACGAAATATCAAGAGGTATTTAATCTAATATTTTGAACTAGATAAAGTAAAGAAATCATTGCTTATATATTAATATCATATTATGGACAAAAAGAAACAGTTCGCATGTTTATTGAAGTGACTTTTACACATTTCTTCATTTTTCCTCGAAAGCTAAGCAAGACTTATGTCAAAATAAGATTTATAATAATTGCTCATTTTAAATTATTTTGTAAGAGCTTCGTTAAAACTAATTTTAGAGATGTAAGTTCATTTGTAAAGAATTATTTGTTCAGTCTGAAATTTAGGACATAATGTACTTCAGAGATCTTACTGAACACAATTTTTAAATAAATGTACATTGTGATCGTATAGTTATGGAAGCAATGTTTTCTTTTAAATTGTAAAACTGAATTTATGTTCTTTCACGTCATACCAATTCCGTTTTTCTACACACTGTTTACTTAAATTTTAATGGAGCAATACAACGCAGCATCGACGGCTCTTAAGTTAGTTAAGGCAAAAATCTTTCCAGATTAAACCACCCATGTAATTAAGCGTCTAAAATTCATTGTAAGGCCAATTTTATTATGCATATTTAGTTAGTTTCTTTATACAAACCTCTTTTGATTAAACCATGTTATATATGTGTAGACTGTGAATGTAGACTTAGCAACTATGCAAGCAGTGTAATGCGGATCAACTGTCATCATCATGTACGCCTATATACATAGTTGAGAGATTTTAAATAGCAGAATAAATGAATAAACATCGTTTCACATACCACTCGTGCAAGACGTGCGCGGCAAGTTTCCTCAACCTCTTACTTTTTTTCTTCCGTATCCAGTCAAGTGTTGACTGGGGAATTCTCGTGGGGTGGGACGCTGTATAAGACGTTCATTCTGCCTGTTTTGGTCTATTTGCTTGATGAAATAGACTGGACGGAATCGATAACGAAATTTTTTAGTCACTCTACATTTCTAAAATTTCATTATTTGAGTATCTATGGATTGAGGGGTGAATTTTTTAGTAGAATTTTACTCGATAGAATGCCACTTTATTTATATTTTAATTCCAGTCTACTTTCCAACTTACACCCATTCTCTTTTTCTTTTTCTCATCTTTTGTTTGAAAATGTTGTTATTTCAAGCTGTGAAATAAATATTCTTTATTATTTAATTAAGCTAAAAAAGCATGCATACATAGTCTTTTTAATTACCTTCTACTGTTTTAATTGAAAAAAATTGTGTACATAATAATATGTTTTTTGTTATGCGATTTTGGGTATAAGTATCAGTCGATTTTTGTACTTGTTTTATGTTCTATTTAAGCTTGCATATTTATTTAAAATTGTGTAATACAGTTAACAGTACTATATCGTATAATACTATCACAGAAGACAATATATTATTCATATTAAATTTAATCCACATAAATTGCTATAAAAAATATTTATCTTTAGTAACACTTTAGGCATTTTTTATATAATTATACTTTTATTAACCTTCAATTTGCAGAATTCTAACAAAGGAGAATATTGAAATATGTGAAAAATTAATTCAGGTAAGTATATAGTAATAATTTATGGTTTTTAACTATTTTAAACTTGGCCTATCTTAAACATAGTCTCTATAGGATTTGATGTATGCGCAGTGGGTTGCAGTGGGTTAGTTGATGAAAATCTAGTTTCTATTTTTTTCCTGAAATAGTAATTGAATTTGCAATTTGCTTGATAAGTGAATTTACCGGTTATCTGGCCTTTATCATTCCTTAAATCAATCGATTTCGTAGGCTTTACTGCCTTAGATTTGTTCATCAGTACCTACATTTAAGCGTCATAATAGATATCTTATAAATCATTTACGATGCCGAAGGATACTTTATCTCGAACAGTAAATTTACTATTGTTCTCTTATTGAAAACGATTGAAAAGCGCAATGCATTGTAAACATTTTAATGAGTTTTGTCATTCTGTACCTAAATAACAACCATAATTCTTTTTGTCAGCATATGTTTGTTACATTTATTGCAAATCACTTGTAGTATTATTACCTTTACTACTATATGCATATTAACCTATTAGATCCCATCGCTTTGCAATATGGTTATATAAATACTATCGTCTTTAGTGTCTATATTTAGTTAAATATTATTAGGTTAATTATACAATAATTTCTTGTATAGTTTACATTTTAAGCAGATTACAAAAGCAGCGCTGAATTTATAAATAATTTTAATTTAATTTAATTTCAAAATTATTAAATATGTATACCAAAAGTTGCACCTTTGTCGAAATTATAATTGCATATTAAGGATGCTTCATAAATCTAATTTTATTGGATAATCATTATTTTCTTCATATTACATGACATTCGTTATTTGATTTATACTGCCACCGAAATCATTAGCTAATTGGTGTTAATTGATTTATATCCTATATTTTCGACTTAATTTATAGATAGTATTAAACTTTTAGGTTAGACTTACATATATACGTTGAAAGGTATAAGTCTTATGACTTAGGTTTATGAATAATTTATATACATAGTTGGTATAATTGAAATGAAATCGATAATACGAAAAGTATAATAACATTTATTCGCCACATTGTATTATTATACGTATAACGAACGACCTTAAACATTATTACATAAATACAAAAAGCACCTAATATTATTTTTATTTACGTTATAGTGTGCATTATGTTATTACTAACCATATAATATAGTATAATTATTATCTTTATCATTAAATATACTTATAGTTTATAGCGATATCCATAAATCCCATCAAATGACATTCTGTTTTAAATTTAAAAAGCTTCATTACTAGAATAATTGTTGAATGGTAGAAAGACTATAACTGAATTATAACTTAGGTAGATTTCTGAATTCTAGGTTTTTTCGAACTCTTTCTCGAGGTTATTCGTAATGTGTACTTTCTATGTGTTAAAAGTGCATACCTTGAGAAAAAAAGTTATTCGGAAAATACGTTATTTAATGTTCAGCTATAGTTTTCTTTCCTTTCAACAATTCTTTATTTTTTAGCGGATGGCGAACCTTAATATTTCTTTTATAACTAGAAGTATTTATCTTATACCCTTTTTTACTTAAGAAAAAAAAAATAATGACTTAACTAGGCATAATACGAGAATATAATATACGAGAATATAATATACGAGAATATAGTATGACAGAATAAAATAAAAATACAATAAATTAATAAATCTTTAACATATAATCCAAGAATATGTGTTTATAAATGAACCATTTCCAATAATGTGTAATATGTTTAGCATTTAACTACTCACTTTCTTTTTTAATAAAAAAAATGAATTAATGGATATTCTGTTTAAACACTATTCAAATGTAATGTTACTTTAAATCTTTTAAACAAATCAGCTTTCAAGTTACCTTTTGTAATTTCTGTTTGGATTTCTATTTGAACAGTTTATTATCGAAATTTAAGATAATTTTTGAATATACATATGTAAAGTGTCCTTACCACTTGTTTGTAAAAGCATTATATTCTCATTATCGCAATACACGGTAGCTATATAATATTTTATGATATTTTTTATGCATCCGACAACAGCTTCGAGTTGTACACAATTTGCTCTTCGCGATGGGTAATCTTGACTACGCGGACAGTCAACGTCAAGCCAGCATGACCACAGAGGTGAGTTTCATTAAGGGGACAACAGCCAGTATTATACCTTTTTACTGTGTGTATACATCTATACTGTAATGTACAATATCCTCATAATAATGTAGGTTAATTCCATTATTAGCTATTTTCCACGAGAAGTTATGCGTTGGGTAAAATAAAAAATATCCTTATCTTGTAAGTCGTGTATCTTTTAACTCTTGGAATTAGCTGATATGCGTTGGATGCTCTTCTCTGGCTAAGAATATGCCGTACTTTCTCATACCTATGTATATTTATACTTGCGAGTATCTATTTCCTCTTGACTGTCGGTCAGAGCAGGAAGCTAAATTCTGACATTGCTTTGGAAGAAGAGACAAGTCTCGCATGACCACGAGGTTCTGGTACAACATTCTGGCTTCCTCGGGCTATCTTACATAATCTCATCCTTGACTTACTTTCTGCCAGTTCTATATATAAAGTTGAAAGATAAAGTTCCTGGGTAGAAACTATAATATAATACTATTATACTCATTGACAGTAAAATACCCAAGTTATTAAAAACAAACATGTGGGAGCTACCAGCGTAATTGATTATTGTGTACACCATAAACATAACTATAAGTTTATCTTTTTAAATAGAACTTTTAGAGAAAGGGTAAATGATTGAGATTTTCTTTTGTATTGCATTGGTTTCTATTCTAAAAATTATTGAGGCGTAAATTACTTTGAGGGAACCGCCATTTTTGTAAGTCTTCGTGAATGCAAAAGTAAAACTATAATTTAGGAATTGCAAATGCGGATGCTATAATTGCATTGTGTTTGTATCCAAGCTTTACTCAATAATTAATATATGTACTAGAAATATTGTTTCATGTTGTACGTTAATTTGTCTACAAAATTAGATGATTATATTTGAATTTATCTTTATTTTAGCTCAAGCCTTCGTTAATTTATTATTTATGTCTTTGTTTAAATGCGCAGATATATCTTTTAGATAATATGATCTAGGGAATAAGGTACTATATGAATTGCTGAAATGAAAAGCAAAGTTAGTATCTAGTAAAATGTTATAAAATTCTATGATTTCAATTTATGCATTATGTAATTAGAATATGTATAATATATGTATATATTTATATATATATTACAGTTTACACTTTGATGAGTTTATATAGTTTATTATTGATTAATTTATTTAATATAAACTTAAAATAAAACTATAGACTATAAAATAATTATAAACTTATAATCCTAGTTTTGTATAATATTCGAATATAGACAAATTTAAACAAATATATTATAGTCTAATGATAATGTTATATTAATCTATAAATAATACATTTTTGCGAAGTAATAAATGAATGAGTTTTATAATGTATTATATATTCATTTATCTTTAAATAAAAAATTGATAATAATATACACAAAATTTATATATATAATATTCATAGCTATAAATGATTCAAAAACCGTACTAGATAGACACTTTCAATTTTTTTTTAATATGCATAAATATTATGTTTTCCACTTTTTCATTCTGTCGTGTTATCTTATTTACAGTTTTAAATTACATATATTTGGTATAATTTATAAGTTGGACAAATTATTTTTATATAATTTTTAGTCTTACTGAAAAAACTTTTTTAATTTAATAATTGACATAACATATTTGCTAAAAATAACCATTGTAAGCCGAAAGGTATAATTTTAAGTAAGTATAATCAATATAAGTGTCACAATATTATCTATTTTATTCTGTACATCCAGGAATACATTGATATAACCATATACTATTATGAATTAAATATAGATCATAAGGTAATATATCTTAGTATATATCAAGTAGTAACAATAAAGATATTCGTATTTATAGTGCAATGAAAAGTAATCAATAGTAGTGAGCGAGCCTTAATTTCTAGATATAAATTATCATTTGTATTATTTGTTTACAATAATCTATGACTTAATTTTTCTCATTAATATTAAAATCAGGATTGATAATCTTTTGATATTTATCTACACTCTCCTGCGTTCTATCAATTTCGACATCGCTCATAAATAATTCCTAGTATAATGTGATTAATCTCTGTAATTCTTTAGTATTAACCTAATCTTGATTTTAGTAAATGGAAATATAGCATTATAGTATATCATAATATAATATGCACATTGACTATCTAGAAAGGATATTATAGTGTTACATTCTATATAAAATAATATAATTCGCGAGTAATACAATTTCCTATGATTCCTCAAGATATTTTCTTAGCAGATATATACTCACTTATATAACATATTATATTCTGTTGGCTTATTGACTTAACGTAGGTACACTGCTTTCCATTACCTTACACTTTTTTCCAATTGATCTCATTTTAGTTAGTGGAATTATATCATTAGAGTTTCCTGTATTATTCACACTATGTAGTTGTAGTTATTGTAAGTTCTATTCATAAAGTTAAGACATTGACAAAAATTACGTTATTTCCTGATTTACTCTTTATTTCTCCCTCGGCGTGCTATTTCTTTGTGTTTTATTTAAAATTATTACCAACTCGTTAAACTCTTTCTCTATATTTTTGTCTTTTATCTGTTTATTCATATTAACAGTGAAATTTTGGACTATTATACGTTTTATATTATCCATTTTAATGAAAATATAATTCATAAATAAATCAATTAGGAATTTATATCATATAATTTTTAATCAACAATTTAATAAAATAAAATAACATTATTAATATGATTGCTTTTTCGTGTTTTTTATTTTAAATACTCTCTAGCAAACGTTGCTTCTCTTCTTAAAAAAAGCAGGCATTTTGAGATAAGCTTTTGCTTTGAATAATATATAAACGATGTTTCAATAATATACCAACCGGTTTGAATAAATCAATAAAAATCTATCAAACTCTGTAGGTATACTATTTTTTGTTATACTGAGATTGCATACAAAATCTATGGTAAAAATGGATAATATTATTTAAATTATTTTATAGATTCTGTAAATGATTTTTTACACTTGTTACAAATTTATTTTCAGTATCTTTGCCGAACTTTTCCAATCGTTGATGAACATGTCCGCGAAGCGATGGGTCAGACTTTATACGAAGATTTCATGGTAATTTAAAATCATTATTTTATTTAATTCGAATATTCCATTTTTAATAGATTATTAATTCTATTATTTAAATAGAGGATTTTATGGAATGTATTAAAAGTATTTTTATTTTATAGAGATTTAATATTGAAATAACTTAATTGGTAGAGAATAAATTCAAAAATATTAATATATATTATTATTATTATTATTATTATTATTATTATTCTGTATTAATGAATTGAAATAGTGCAATACACTTAAGTTGCACAAATGTCTTAAAGTTGAGCAATCATCAATGAAATGATCTAAAAAGTATTAATAATTATGTTATAATTCGTTAATTTACGTATATATATGTATATACAGGGTGGCGCATAAGCTGTTTGACACATTTATACAAAAAAATTACATTTGTATTTCTGATATTCTTGAATTTAATTTCTAACATATCTAGCATTTATTGGTAGTGTGTTTGAATAAAAATATAATTTTTTTTCTATAAATGGGTCAAGCAACTTTTGCACCACCCCACGTATTTAATTATATATATGTGGCTACTTCCACTATTAATAATAATATAAAGGAAATTGCAATTTTGCTGTGCCAGGATATAGTTATATACAGATCTAAATTCATTACTCGCCATAGACTTAAACTAATCAATCGAGAAGTATCCCAAGCAGCACAAATCAGTTTGTTAAAACCAGTAGTATGTACCGGGATTTGAACTTGCTAACTTGTTTGAAAGCAGTCCAATCTTACTAACTTGGCTATCACTTTAATACTTTAACTGTAAGATTGAATTCTTATACTGCTAAGTATGTAGCTGTCTTGTTACACTCATACATCATACATCATACATTGAGTTTACGCTACTGAGTTTATTTAAATGCTATTAAATTGAAATTATTGTTTCATGAGACTTTTTAAGAACATATAAAATATACAATTGTATATGTTTTTAAAAATGTTCTTTATGACTAACAGCATTATTAATCAAAATTAAAATGAGAGTATTTATTATTTTACTTTCTACGTTCATAATTTTTCAGTATACATTTTTTTGCCATCAAAACATATATATTTATACATGATCAAACTTTTTTAAATTAATTTTCCGTTAAAATTTTAATTCTATACATTTGTTTTACGTTAGATTTAAATTTGTTTTTATTTAAATCCTTTTGCCCGATTTTTTTTAGTTATATATTAGTTAAATATTTTTTATAAAGCTATACATCAGTATAGTTTTGGACTTTGGCGATACATATAGGTATGTCATCCAATCATTCATTCGATAGTATTTCATCATTCCTTTCATTTTACTGGAGTTTGGATATATGTCTACTCAACTGAAAAATATGTCGATTATATTTGTTTATACCTTCGGGAATTGGATGTATATTATATTATGTGAATTCGTTGCTGCTTTATATACATATAAAAAGTAAAGGTATGCGTGACCTTTTACGAGTTTTTCCCATATATGTATATTACAATTTTGCTGCTTGAATAACTGACTTTATCAGTTAATTTTTTTTGCGGAGATATAGTGAAATATAAATTACCTTTTATCCACAGTGAAGTTTAGATTATATAGATTATATACAATTTTCCTTACAATATAATATGCTCTTATCTATCAAAATATTTATTTGAAACACTGAAACGTTGATTTATTACAGCGTTATATATCTTACAATGTTTTATTAAATATATAATAGGCCATTTCAATGTCTCGCTTAGCTTGGTTTGGTTTAAAGCGTCTTAAACCATCTTAGCCATAGCGTCGATTGCGTCAACATTTATTGAAAAAAAGAGGGCTGTGGCTAAACCGTTTTAAGCGAAGTCAAGTCGGCTTAAGCGCGCTCAAACCAAATACATTAATGAAGTGGGTATAATTTATACTCTAATAATTGATCATTATTGAATAAAATTATATTATTCTAACATTCCATTTTTGGGAAACTAAATTTTTAAGAGCTACAATTTGATATCAAACTCGATGTGTTTTATTCTCAATTAAATTATTATAAACTTTAATACTCGGAAAAGATAAATCATAAAATAATTATTTAGTTATTTATTTATTAGTAGTGGGAAATAATACTAGTTAATAAGTAAAATGATTCTAGTAACTGTACAATTAAATATTGTAGCTACGTTTGAATAGTCGCTGATTATTTTTATATTAATTTCTTGTGACCTACAGAGTAAATTTTATTGTACGATTATTGAATGATTTCGGATAACTGATTGATAGCGGCGCGTAGGCAGATGAACTATTAACCACATATTTTTTGGTCGGATATTATGATCATATCTATCTCTTCTTACTGGCTTCTTATTATGTTTTCTGTGATGTGGTATAATTTAGCATTATCCTTGAAACTAGATATCTACATTGAACCACAAGTACCTAGTATAAATGAGTATAACTATTTTAATTTCTTATATAAATTCGAATTTAAGAGCTTGTAAACATTATACATCCGAGTCAATTACTGAGTACCTAGCAACTAGGTACCTATCGTTTAACCACACATAGCTTATATTGAAATTTCATATATAAATTTGAATTTGAAAGTTTGGAAACAAATATATCCGAGTCAACTGTGTTTTGAGAACATATATAAATAGATAAATCTGATGGAACAAACTATTGTAAAGTTGAATGCGGAGATCGCCGTTAAAGGAAAAAGGTGATCAACAGGTGACAGCGAACTTATACTTTTAGACACAATATGGGAAAACATCGAAGGTTTAATTAAAACTAAAGGAAGTAAAGAAATGAAACTTTCCTATTTCGAGTCAGACATATTTTTGGATCTCCATATGAAAGGTATGATGTCTTATTAAATTTAAAATTATTATGTTTAAAAATATAATTTTAACAATCTATGCCTACCCGTATTGATGTTAATGAAATTATTAAAATAGTCGTTTAGACGTTAGAATAAATAAACAAGTACAAGGTAATTTGAAACCAACAAATCATTTTGATTAAATTATTAGGTATTTAATTTAATTGGAGATTGTATTTTTTAACTAATGTATATTTGGTGTGATGTTAAAAGCTAGACTTTTTATAAAGGCTTTGTTATATAGCAGACACAAATGCAAAATAGTTATGTATCAAAATTCCTATGTACACTCTTTTTTAAACTTAATTATATAAAGTTAGCCATCATCCCTCATTATTTAATATAATTTGGTTCAATCTCTTTTCACGACCAACGGGAGAGCAAATCATGACTCGGTATTAAAATATTCTCAAGGAGTATAGAAAGAAACTGAAATTGGCATCATCTACAGGATCGGGAGAGGGAGCACACGAGGAAGGCGACAACCAAGCTGAGTTATCTATATTTGAAAGTCTTTGTATTTACAATTTCGCCAGAGAAATTGAGTCAAGAGTTCATCCACACAATAGTGTAATAGCTCCCGGTTTTGTACGGGATGAAAGTGAAGACGTGTTTAATCGTTCTGGAGCTGCCCCTAATTCTGTCAAAACCGTAACAACAAAGCATAGCGATCTGTTGGAACAGTGTCACAAACGGAGACTCTAAGGGGTATCTTGGAATGCAGCCGACAAACAAGCGAGGCACTTACTGAAATACGTGAACTTTTGATTACAGTGGTTAATTTATTACAGGAAAATGTTCAAGGCGCTACCGAAGGAGTATGTTCCTCAATGTAGCACAAATGTGTACACGCCATTTTAATTTTGTGTTATTTTATAATGTTGTTTATTGCCTCTATCCACAAAATGTTATGTATATCTACAGTTTGTTAGTATATCAGTTTGTTAATATGTCGTCAGACTGTTTGTTTGTTTGTTTGATGTATGGATAAACTAGGCATTTGAGCTATATTCTTCTGTTTTGCATTGTGGACTAGATTTTATATATGTACTTAAATTTATATTAAATAAAATTTACTCAATATAGATTAATAAAAAGAACATAGGAATGTCATGGTATAGATTTTTGGTATTTAAAAATGAAAAACAACTCTATGACTCGCTTCTTGTACATAAGAAAAAATATAGGAAACATTATTGAAACTATTAAAATTACTCATTCAAGATATAAATACAAAGACTATTTTAAATAATTTACTACATGCTTATATAATTTTAGCAGTACTTTGGTCAATTTTTTTATTCACTATACGAAAATCAAACTAAAAGTTATTTATTTTAAAACTACGCTACCAAAGTTATACTCGCAAACTTAAAATGTTTCTCAATAAAAATATGTATCTGAAAGATTGCAAAATAGTCATTTATTAATTTTATACGTTTGTCAAATTTTATAAGCAGAATTTAATAAGAAAATATAACATAAACATTACAGGGGCTTTTCAGGGGGCAAAGATAAAATCGTTCAAGATACATGAAAGATGACAAATCCTCTTACAGAAATTTTGTTATCAAACGATATAAACATTAAAGCAATTAAAATATAAAGTTATCTAGCACAGGTCTTAAGACAAAAAAAAGTTCAATTTGCTTGACTATCCTATGTAATTGGTGAAACGATTATGTAAAATAGCTGCTGCGGCAACGATATTACAAGCGAAATTAATACCTCCCTTTACTGATAGTGTTTTTTAGACATCAGCGACCTCCAAATGCATTCATTGGCGCCAATAGCGTTTTCGACCACAACACGTATCGGCCTTGCCACCCTATTGAAAGCACGTTGGGCTGGAGTTTGTAGATTTCGAATAATAGTATACAGTTAGCATGGAATCCTACATAAGCGCTATCTGCAATAGTACAATAATGTTGTGGTAAAGTATCAAGCTATTGGTGGAATCTTGAGCTCCATTCAATAGCATTTCGATCATGAGCCCTACCGACTACACCAACAACTACATGTCGAATCTTCCCTGTTAAGTCAGTAACATACTGGATATTGAGAGATTCAAAGCACTTAACTTTACTGGACGCCCACATTAATACGCGTCCCCTGTATGGTTAGGCCATTGTATGTGCAGTATGAATCCATCCAGAAGACATACTACACAAAGTCCTTCGAGAATTCGAAAAGGTATTTCCTGTAGTTGGTGTTGATCGGGTAGACTTATAAATTTAGAAGCCGTGGATAAAAGAAAATCACAAACTTTGCGAACATTGTGTTGTACAGTTGATGTAGCTATCCCTTAAGATCGAGCGGTTTGATGATAGTACCATCCACCTGAAAAATGTTAAATGTTTATAATTATTGATGGTAAAGAAATATTTCTTTAAAAAGCTTATCTATAAATTGTAGCATAAATTGAATATATATCGGTCAAAATTTCGAGCCTGTGTTAGTTTTATATAGTACAAATATATTGCTATAAATGTGGGTATTATTTTATATGAAATATTAAAAAGTAAAATGCGTGTTATGTATTAATGTTATTAATAGTTTTAGGTAAATAAAAGTATAAAGATCAAACCAGAGATTGATTAAATGATAATGTACATAATATACGCCGTGCACTCTTTATTATTATTTTACTCCTTTATCAAATACATTATTTGTTATGCATCAAATAATATATATATATATATAATAAATGTAGAAATAATATTATATACCTACACATCATAAAAATAAATCAAATATAACAAGTCCTAAGAAAGATCATAAGTACTAATCAATATTTGATAGGTATACAATTTTTACGGTAATTAAATAATAAATTAAATAATATAGGCAATGTTTCAATCATTTGTTTCGTTACTAGATGTCTTCAAGTAGGAAGCGTTCTTTGTCTGTGCTGATGAAATGTTTGCCTCGGCTAACCGGACTGTAGATTTTCTGTCTTGAGCACTGCTAGAAGCTGCTTTTATACGTATTTCATGAGGATTTCTTAAAAATTGATGAGCTAATACATGTACAGCTCCCATATTGGTGCAACACACTATAAGTAACTCAATTATAATTATCTATTTCAAAAGACAAGCTATAATATACATTTAAATGTGTTGTAAAAATACCCTATAGTGTATCAATCAATATTTCAAGCTATAAACGAAAGTTTGAAATGGATTTTCGATTGAAAAAGTTACGAGCAGGTGGTTAGACGGAATCGCCTTGTTAAAACATAGGAGACATTTTCCTTAATAGTATTACTTCGCTTAGCTTTCAACTAAACGGTGGAAATATTTACGTGTCCGCAATCTGGGTCGCTTTGAAATAAATTTCAATGTTTCGTTTGGTTTATGTTAACGAACTTCTCTTTTCAGCTATTCTAATTTATTGGTCAGATGTAAGGACAGTCTAAGCTGAGTTTAAACTAAACCAAGCTAAGCGAGACATTGAAATGACCTAGTGTACAATGGCAATATCTTTTCGGAAAATATAATATAATATTTTGTAAATATCAATTTATTTTTGGTTAAGCAAATTAAGCTCTATTTCAATATGTTTATTCTTCTATCTCACAATGGCCTGTTTATTAAAGTATTTCCTGTTTTACCTTCGTTAATTTATTTTTGTGGATTATTGCTTCACTATGTTAGTATTTTTTAAATTTCCTATTCGTAATTTAATCGTATCTTTCATTTTATTATTTGTGTATAGTTTGTATTGCTTATATATTACTTAAAATGATTTATTAATAAATCTTTCGTTGTGATAAAACAAATGTTTACGCTTTTTTTATATTTGTTTATACTCTAGTAAAGAGTAATAGGTTATACTGTATAGTAATCGTCTTATTTTTTTTAAATTATTAATTGTACTACTTTCATGGTAGTCGTTTTCATTGTCTTATTTAGATATGCTTTTGTGTTTGAATAACTGAAAAAATTTGAAGATATATGATTGTTTTTGTTGCATAGATATGAAAAAAGTAATTGATATCTTGTTGATTTCATTTGACTGCGGATTAAAAATGTACTATTTTTACTTATGGACCCAAACAGACAATTTCATAGTATAAATATAGTATAATTATTTTTATATATCATGACTACTTTTTTTCTAATACATATAAATTTGATTGCGAGTTGTTTAAAATTATGTATATATTTTATATGCTACAATAAACATGATAATACTTAGAATTATTTATTCGCGCAAATTTTCTGGATTATGATGATTTTCTTTCATTTGAAGTATAATGTGCAATGTGAACCACTTCCTTCTTTAGGCTAATTCCGAAGCTCTTTATGTAAAGATGACTCCTGTCCAAGCTGACGTCCTTACTTCGAACAAAGTCAATATTCCAGGAGGTAACTAATATTCGTATGGCTTATACAATTTATAGGATATTTATTACGAATTTAATCTATATCAGTTTTACAATAAATAAGAGTACATTTTTATATTTCAAATGAACATTTTATATATTATTATAATACTATTAAGTTATTTAGAGAAGAGATTTATTTATTTTATTTATTTAAATTTTTTTTCCAGATCCTGCTATGTATCTTATTAATGGTAATGTCTAAAAATTAGACAAAGTTTTACTAACAATATAATATTAGTATAAAAGCTAATTTCACATTAGTTCATTTTAACGCAATGCTTTGTAGCTGCATTTTATTTTGTGATCTTTTGTATTATAACCAAATAAAATTAATTATATTATCTGTAATCTACGATAGTTAATTTATGATTAAAAGTCATCTCAAAAATCTTTATTTTTATTGATTTATGTTAAAAAAATGTATTCCTATTTATTCCTTTCGTTAACTTCGTGTACAAATTAGTAGTAGGGAGGGTGCGACTCCAGAACAAAGACCCC
>JAYRBW010074805.1:0-49373 GCA_036023295.1 Invenusta paracnida
TTCTCTTCTCTTCTCTTCTCTTCTCTTCTCTTCTCTTCTCTTCTCTTCTCTTCTCTTCTCTTCTCTTCTCTTCTCAAAGAATATATAAATGAAAAAACGATAATCTCTGAATTATACACAAATTATAAAACATATGGGTCTCATGGACCCACCATTCGTAGCTTATGTTATAGAAGAATATAGGTCTCATGGACCCACCATTCGTAGCTTATGTTATAGAAGGATATGGGTCTGGTCTCATAGACCATTCGTAGCTTATGTTGCTCTAATAAGCTTCATAAGGAATATGTATCAAAAGGAAAGAATATTATCGATTGGTATAACTAAGTTTGGTAGCAGAAGCTGTTTTAGAATATGTTTTAAAGCCTTAATTTGAATAGTATTTATGTCATGTTTAGCTGAAGGTTTGTATTTCTTTCTGATAGATTTGAAGCTTGTATTTAAAACCCTCTACTTTGCAACATACTCTAAAGAAATAATGTCACACATAGAAATGTGCAATGAAAATAAACGAGTTAATGACGCCCTCTAGCTGCAGAAATTGCTAAAACTTGTGTTGGCTGAACAATACCTCATACACTTTAAAAGTGATCCCTTTAAGTTCAATGAAATGGTTAAATACTTGTTTAACGAAACATTTACAACCTACTGTATCTTTCTGTCAACAACAATTCGACAGTTCAATGTTTTTCGTTTAAAATGGATTAAACACAAAAATGCCTTTTTCCTGATATTTGTGTACACATTTTAAAAGTGAATGTAATATATACAATACACCTTTCTGACATGATTATTTGTTTAAATGCTATAAATATATTGCTTGCGTGTTTAAATAATTGATAATCTTTAATTCGTATTACAGAATTTCGTATTGTCACTATTCAATCGTAAATGGACTGTGGGTCAGGTATGGATTGGTCTAAATGACAGGCAAGCCGAGGATCATTTCATATGGAGTGACCAGACCGCATTTTCCAGAATTTTAGAGTAAGTCCAAGAATGTCCGCTGCTTCTGTTATTGGTTATTATATTATTATTATTATTGCATATTATGTGCATTCTTGGTCAACAGTAATAAATCAAAACATCCGAGTTATGAATCACGACTTTAGTCATCCTAAGAAGACAAGCGGTAATAATAGCCAGTATTGTGACAAATAATTAATGATGCCATTTTTAAAAGATCATCAAAAGTCTTTACTACATATTTTCAACATTATATTTGACTTTTAACTTTGAGCTCGCATCGATTAGACTTTCAATTTTTGGACTCTGTTGTTTACTTTTCTCATTTCAATGCCTTCATTTAACAAAGAATATATAAATGAAAAAACGATAATCTCTGAATTATACACAAGTTATAAAACATAACATCGTATATTTTGCGAGATAAATGTTGTAACGTTTTGTAATTAATTTCAAAAAGGGGAACTAGTCACTATTTTTAATGAGTTCGGTCACTTCTTAATTTTGGGGAGTTATTAGTTTGAAATCTATAAAATACTATTTACATGCATAATTTGGATATTACAATTTGAAACATTTTGTTAGAGACAAGAAAAAATCAATATAATATTGCGCCTACTCTCATTTTCCGATTTACATTCAAATTGTCAAAATTTTGATTTAATCCGCTAGCTTTCTTGAGAAGAAGAAGAGTTTTGTTCATTGGCACTATTATTTCGTAACAGATTCTTTGATGAGACGTTATTAGCTAGTGTATAATGAAATATTCCATCGATTTTGCGTAGTTTTCGGTTTTTCCAGATACAATAATATTAATGAAGAAAGAAAACACCAAGGAATGTTTGAGCCAAGAGGCAGCCACGTTGCGAGAGAGATACGACAATTTATTCTAATTAAAATAATATGTAGGATACTGACTTATAATATACATGCAAAGTTACAACGCAGTTTAAAAGGTAAGTATTGAGATTGAAAGAAACCTGCGCTTAGAAAGATATCCAAATGCATTTGGATTATACTTGAAATAGTATCCACATCGATTTGTTGAGTGCCATCAATTTAGATGCAGTGCCAATTTTCTTTGTATGCCTCAACAAATTGTTCATTTATATTGGTTCATGATTTATTGGAAACTACATATTTTGCTTATGAAATTAAAGTGTTGTCAGCAGAATCGACAGAAAATGTCATTACTAAAAACACAGAATAACAACATCTAACGAAATTAAATACTTGCTTTAAATAGATGAGAAGCATACGTCTTAGCACTAAAACCTTATCGATCAAAGGGAAATCTAACTAGTTTAAGTTTAAGTATGTGTAGAAACCGTTGATAAACATGATATTTTGTGGTTCGTATTTGCAGAAATATGCTTTAGAAATGCATTCGCAAAAAATATGTTTTAATCTAAACCGTTTTATACATTCCAGTTTTCCATGGATTAGTCACAATAGTGCGGCGAAAGATTGTGCTGCTATTGACATTGGATTAAAGAAGATTCGTCTCACCGAGTGTCACCACAAATACGTCCATTTATGTAAAAGTACGTTTTAATTGAAGGATTATTTCCGACATATCATTTCAAAACTGGTATATATTTTAGGTATATTATTTACAGTTATAATTTAAACGACAAAAATGTTAAATTTACTTATCAAGAAAGCAAGTACTTTGTAATTTTAATGACTGTAATACACATTTAGACCACAATTTGTATTTGTAACTAAAAACACTAACTAATCGATCTAGAACTGATATTAATTGGGATAACATTGCTACTTCCTCTATCACATATTTTGTACGGCAATACATAAGAATCGCGTTAAAATTGGCCATCATAAATCGATAATAAATGATATTCAAGCTCATACCAAGAGTAAAGCATTGTAGGACAAACGTGCCAATTGGATATAACTGTTCCTTCATCTTAATTAGAGAAAGGGATTAAGTTCGTCCATTCTGAAACTTTACTGGATTTTTTTTCAAACATACATTTTGACTACAAACATAATTGTAATGCTTGCACTGTTCTAAGTATTACTTTTTCTGTACAGTTAAACTTGATCGCTATGATTGTCATGCTATATATTGCAATCTTCGAGAAAGCTGTTTAAACAAATAGATTTTTGTAAGTAATTGTGCTGATTTAGCAGTTCTACATGCAGCATGAAGTAATACACGATGTAATTTAAAAACGAAATAAATAATATATGCATATATTTTTTATGCTTTTAGTCGATATTATATATCAACATCAGTTAGATAGGATTAGTCTCTCAAGGAAAGTAGCGAATTTCAATATTCGTAATTATTGCACAAAAAAGGCGATAACATTAGCAAAAGTTGATATGGCCGACAATAATATACACATTTGTGTTGAACTATTTTCATTTGTACAGGAACTGTATTTTTATGAACCATTACTATCTTTTTTCGGTAAATATACAAAATAATTAAAATACCAACCTAATCATGCATGTTACCACTGTTCCGATAGCCACTCTCACTGATTGTCTTGGAGAATATTGCTACAGCATTCTGGAAACAGGCAACACATGGGAGTCTGCCCAATACAATTGTTACGAAAGAGGCATGAACTTGACTTCAATTCATAGTGAACAAGAATATGTAAGTTTCGAGCTAACTAAAATAGGATAAATATTGCCAATTACCAAATAGTGACTTGTAAAACATGTATTTAATTTTGATTATACACACATATACGATGACCTCATGCTAGCACAATCATAAAAAAATACTCTGTGTAAGTATAAAATAGTTATTTGTGTGGGATATGTTTTTAGCCATTTAAACATAAAATTGTAGATAGTAATAGCTGCATAGAAAAAGTAAAAAAAGATAATTGGCTTTTATGGATTTGGTACACATAGCACCAAACATTTTAAAGAAAAGAACAAATACGATACATTTAAATACGTGTAGCGTAAATTGATTTAACGGGAACAAACTATAAACTACCAAGAACATAATTTGTACAGCATTATATTTGATAGTCCGCGCATACAAACCGACAGCAGGATAAAATGAATTATGTAAAGAAACATACGAAATTAAAATAAAAACGCAAGCATAAATAAATAAACCAGCGCTACAGGTAGGACTTAAATATTTAACTTCAAATGGCTTTTAAATGGGTGTTAAAGATGATACATTTCACAATCGTCAGTGTCTTATGTTGCTTTCAAATCTTTAGAATCTGTTTATTTAATATTCTGACAATTTGCTAGATTTCCCATCTTCAAATGAAGATATTACAATAACTACTGAACATAAGTAACATTTATGTATTTAGCGCTTGAAAGCATACATATGTTACGCTGTTTGTAAACAGTGCTAATTATAGTGATATAAACGTTATTATTTTTAAATTACATCCAATTATAAAACGTCCTATTGCAAATATTTTGTTGCACCTATTACTTTTGGTGATCCCATATTTAAGCGTCACAAATTATTTCTTTAAACATTTCTGTAAAATGTTACGCTAAATAAACAAATAATAAATAATAATCGTAAAGGATAGTGAGATACTTGATAATCGTGGTGTGGTTGCGGCCGCAAGCTTTTAGTAGTGTATATAGGGGGTTACTTGTTAAACATCAACAAATAAATGTAATTAACAAGTAACCCCATATACACTACTAAAAGCTTGCGGCCGCCACCACACCGCGATTATCAAGCATCTCACTATCCTTTACGGTATATTAATTTAATTATCGTTATTGGTTTTTTTTCCAAACTGAGAGTAAAGCGATTTAAAAAAAAACTACTAAAGTATTAATACCGATATTAATAAGTCCCCTTGTGTGTAAACGTATTGATCTGCCGGTTACAACGGATTAATACCGGCACCCGGCCTATGTTGCGAGTCTCGAAACACCAACTTACCCAACTTAACTCGTTCTCCACTATGCTAAGCTCACCTCAAAATTGTAATTCTATAATTGTAACATGGGCATAAAAGTAGTATTAAAATGCATAAGAATCGATAAGATTGGTAACTCTATATTTCATTACAATATTACAGTCACGGTTTATTGCTGCCTGAAATTATATATTTTAATGATCGAATTAATATTCTAAATACTTTTTAATGTACGGAATTTTCTGCACGTTAAATATTTATATCCTTTTTGAAATATTGATGTTTTACTGAAATATCGTAGTTGTGTATGCATTG
Organism: Invenusta paracnida; assembly: GCA_036023295.1. Classification (NCBI taxonomy): domain Eukaryota; kingdom Metazoa; phylum Platyhelminthes; order Proseriata; family Coelogynoporidae; genus Invenusta; species Invenusta paracnida. Next base: position 5,169 of record JAYRBW010074805.1, read on the forward strand.
CATGTAAAAGAACATTAAATATATGCGGCGAATACCCAATATTGGTAGCCAACTTAAAATTGGGATGTTAAAGCTCAGTGTTATAAAGAAAGTTGGAAGAACAATTAATAATGGACAAACTTCGTCATATTCAACGATTTCGTAGACTGTGTCGAAACACAACAAGACAAAACATGCATAGCTTGTTATAATGAAATATGGAAGTGTATCGAAAAATATACACATTACCTCTGATATATTAACTCAATTCACTTTAAACTTTGTATTTTGATGTTATGATCATCCATTTAGAAGTGTAAACGTATGTATATATAACTGACATTATTTCTTTGGAAGGTTACATTTGTATATTATGTTGAAACTAAAACGTGAAGTGATGTTTAATCTTTTTGACAGTTATTCGTAATGTCATTAATCAGACGTAAATGGAAGCGTGGGGCAGTATGGATTGGTCTTAATGCTATTGGTGCCCGCCGACACACGTATGATGACGATGATTTTGTGTGGAGTGACGGAACAGCAGTTCTGCAGAACCAGTAAGTCCACAAAAACCATCTGACTAGTGTAATTTGTATTCATCTGTCTTTTTCATATTGCATGCTTCATTATTTTACTTTGTTTTTTGTTTTTCGTTTAAACAAATGTTGGTCCTTCTTCGACAGTAGGACTTTTAAATCAATCAGGGCTTTCAAACGTAATAAGTAGACGATGCGGCAGCCTCATCAAGGCAAAATAACAAAAGCGTCGTTAGCTTGCAATTAGCTTGAGAGAGATGCTAGCAGCAGTCCTTGTTAATGTTAAGGGGAATAGGCCTATTGTTGACAGCTAATAAATCAGGTGAAACTCTCTCACTAAATGCCATTTATATATATTTTGATATACACGTTATTGATTAATTTGATATAAAAATGCAAATAAATAGTACAAATCTAACTTTCAGAAAAAGTCAAAATACAGATTAAAAATTGTTACATTAATAGTAGAAAATGAGTTGTAAACAAATTCACAGATAGAGGAGCAAACTTAATCATGTCTGAAAAAACGATGATAATCAAGATTTTGTTCGGTTTATATTTTGAAAACAACATTGTTTTGAATACTTTCGAAAAAAATAACCTTTATTCTGAAACACTTTTTTTTTACTTTTCAGAATTCCATGGATCCACCCTAAAGAATATAAATGGCACGATTGTATTTTTATTAGTATAGAACAACATGGATATTGCAATGCCAGGTGTAATGAAAAATACGCATCTTCATGTAAAACATATGGTAAGGTTTAGCTGAATGCTTTTCTCATATATATATATATATTAAAATGTGTAAATTATGGGTAAAGTATTCACTAGAACATTTATACTAATCTATAATTGCATGACACTGATTCTTTAAATGTACAGGATGCAATAATCGTTGCCACTCCGATGCCAAATGTGATGCTAAAGTAAAAGCATGCACCTGCAATTCTCCGTTCGTGGGTGATGGAGTGGATTTCTGCAATGACTGTGGAAGCTGTGGCGCGAACACGGATTGTGACAACTCAAAGAAAGGATGTCGCTGCAAAGATGGCTTTGAGGGAGATCCAATCACGGGTTGCTCTAGAAGTAAGAGTTCACGTTAACGGTGTTCAATAGTACCATTTTCACAAGAACTTAGAAAACGTTTAACATGTTAATATAGTATTCATTGGATTTGAATGAAATATTATTTAGTAATGTATATTCTCTGTCTGATTAAATGGCTGTAGCAATATTCGTGTATTGTATATTTAAATGCATAATTTGAAAAGGAGTAAATTGTAAACAAATCAAATTGAATGACAGGAAACGTGGATCCATAGAATTATATATACACCTCCAATTACTCGATTCTTAATACTTGCGATTCATTTGTTAAAATGATCAACAAAATAAATAAGATTACATTTATGAAATATATGAAAAGCTATTTAATACAATTGTAATGTTAGCACAAACTGATCTGTAACACATGCAGTCTAATCAACTGTGCATTTGAAAATAAGCTGCAAATATTCGAACTTGAACAACTTATTGAAATGAGGCTGCTTCACTTCAAACCATTATTTTGAACATCGCCCAATGCAACAGTTAATTGGTTACCTCCAAATAGTGATGACGTAATAGGGATAACTATTTATGTAATTACGGCGATTGTGGAGTTCTTGGCCGCAAATTAAATGTTTTTGGAAAATAAATAAAAGATAAAAAGCAAAAAAGAAATGTAATTAACAAGTAACCCCTATACACTACTAAAAGCTGGCGGCCGCAACCACACCACGATATTGAGCATCCCACTATTTTTTACGATATATAAATGTAATTAACAAGTAACCCCTATACACTACTGAAAGCTGGCGGCCGCAACCATACCACGATATTGAGCATCTCACTATCCTTTACGATATATAAATGTAATTAACAAGTAACCCCTATACACTACTGAAAGCTGGCGGCCGCAACCACACCACGATATTGAGCATCTCACTATCCTTTACGATATATAAATGTAATTAACAAGTAACCCCTATACACTACTAAAAGCTGGCGGCCGCAACCACACCACGATATTGAGCATCTCACTATCCTTTATGATATATAAATTTAATTAAATTATTTTTTGTTTTATTTACGTCTTATTTATTTTCCGAAAAAAAATTTACGGCCAAGAACTCCACAATTGTCCTAATTACAAGCTAGTTTGAGATATGGTAGTTTTATTAACATGAATTTAAGTTGATATTAAATATAACTAGACATATTTTATAATCTGAAATGTATTTGATCCTGATATGCGGTATTGTCAATGGAACACAGCAACAACATCGACCACAACCAGGGCATCAACGGCAGCACCATCAGAGGCGGAGACCCAAGAATTGACAAGAGTATCTGGAGAGTGGACGAAACCATCAACTGGAACAAAAACTAAAGGTGATGCTACTTTTGATTGATATAGTTCTGAATTGGCTTAGTTCTCTTTACGTAATTAGTAAACACATCAAATGTGCTCAAAGTGAATGCTTTAAATAATTAAAGTTTATGGATGTGTTAAAAAGGGCATTTAAACGATTTATAAGCAATAGTATATTACTCAACAAATGTGTAAGAAAAGGTAAAAACAAGTGTTATTAGTAATGGCCGGATAATAATGATTAATGTATTGCTAAAAGAATATTTTACTTGTGTAAATTGCATTTTCAAGTCGGAATGAAATCTACAAATATACTAAATACAATATTTCCAGAGATATCGAAATCTTACATGAAAACTAACATTATTAAAGAATGTGAACAATACGATCGACGTAATAAAGCAATATTCTAATTTGGATGGGTTCGTCAGTGATTAATACAAAAGCTTAAAAATAATCAATGTAAATGTTATTATTAACAGTTCATATTTTTGATTTTTTTAAGTAACTCACAGCATTGACAAAGGCAATATTTACATTAAAGATAAGTACAGGTACTGTAAATCTCTTGATTGAGGGGAAATGAAATATTTTTGAAAATAATGCACACTATCTCACAACTTACATTATACTATTAATTTATAGCACGTTATTTAGATAGTATGAATACTCTCCTTCAGTTTTATAGATGTATAATGTTACTAGAGAAGATATATTTGAAATGTTCCATAATATATATCCTTGATCACATTTAATGTTGTAAAATTTAACTTATATACAACATATTTACTTTACAGTAATTAGCGGAATGTTCATGTGATCCACACTTTTTCAGAACTTGAGGACAAATAGATAAATGGAAACGACCGATTGGACAATATTTAATTTAATTACCTACAATGGCGCGTTTTGCGAGAAAATGTATTATTTTGTGAGCAAGTCAGTTGTAACGAGATTTCTGCTGACGGAAAAATGTATACTTGTATCTATATGTATATTTAAAAAAAAATCGAATATATATTTTCTTTAATCTTAATTTAGCCATTGTTTTCATTATTATTATTAATTGGTCACTAATCTGGGTCGGATATAGATTCGATTATGTCTGGGGTAATTAAGAACTAAAGTTTAAACAAGAACTAAACTGTGATGCATATTGGTTTGTAGGTTTAATTTATTGTCAAACCTGTAGTGGTTTTTACATCTGACAAATTCCCCAACACCTGATACAACGATTTCGAGGGCAACAAGGGTTACACACAATGCCGAACCACCAATGCCAATATGGATACAAGGAAGATGATATTAAGAATTAATTAATGATATATATATTAACCTCTCAAAATCTATCAAAATATAATTGTTAGAACCTTACAATACATTACCATTGTTTCATCCCAAATACAACGATTAATATAATTTATATATCTAACTCCTTTTAAACAGTATATTTTGATAATATTATTCACTGATTTTTAATCTGCAATTAGTTGCATTTTCAGATAATTTTTCGTCAGATTCTAAAAAGTAACTCAGTTTATAAAATTATATTTTTAAAGTTTATAAAATTAGTTTAAAAAGACGTATAGAATAAACTTGGTTAATTTAGAGTTTATACGAGGAGCTGATTATAAAAAATAATACATACGTTTATAATACTATAGTTTGTCTATTTTAAATATTAATATAAATTATTTATATACTTATATTTTTTAATTAAAATCAAACTGGAAATATGTATATTTAATTTTTATGTTTTGAACATTTTTAAATATTAATTTATTTACGTTTATGAATAGGATTAAATTAAATATATTGCTCTAAGTAATCAGAATATTTGTCAGTAAATATTATCTGGATCCTATAAAGCATATAGAGTAAATAAACATTGTTAAGAAACTTTATTTATACATTAATAACTTTAATAATACACATAACTTTAATACATTTTCTTTTAGACATATATACAGGTATTAAATAATATTTTACAGACAACCTAAATTACCCATAGTAAATTTCTTTCCAAACTTGTGGTTAGTTTAAATTATCTTACATCTTTTGCCAATTACAAAATATTGCATATAAATGACTAAGACTGTTTTATTAAGTATACGTTATAATATTTATTACTTTTTAGAGTTTAGTATAGAACATTTTGCTTCCATCGATGGTGGTAATCATAGACAATTTATTGTAATATAATTTTAATACGTTAAATGACATTATGATAAATATTTAGTAATATCAAGTAACATGATGATATTCAAGTCATAGACAAACTTTCTTTTCATCATTTTCATATTTGCTTAGTCAGTTTTGTTTATTTTAACTAAGTAATAGGATTACGATTTTTTACTCAATATAATTAATTATAGATTTTTTCTAGTTTGCGTAATTTAAAAAAGCACATTGCTTTCCTTTATTTAAAGTACGGTAGTAAGGATTATAAATAAATAAATAATGATTTTAAATCATAAAATGGATTTTTAGTTGGCGTACTTCAAAAATAATAGAATAAATTTGAATACACAAGAGATGGGAGAAAAATGTACTATACAAATAATTATTTATCTAAATTTAATTGAATATAATATTATTTTATTTTGTGTATATTTAGAATAACTATTTATAAATTGAAATTTTTATAGGTAAACTTATTTATTATTTACAACACTCATATATAATATATAAATAATAAAATCTGATTCGGAAAGCCAATGACAAAAAGTATATAAACTACCTATGTATTTAGCCTTTAAAGAATGAATTTATTTCAACTTTGATATATGTTTATTTAAAATAAGACTAAATTATAAAACTAGCAATCGGATACTTCTTAAACATTATATTTTTAATAATCTTATTTCTATACATGAAGGTATGCAAGATTTAAATATTTTAAATATTTTGACGATACTTAGGAAAGACATTAAAAATATTACTAATGTATATTATTAATTCGTGTAATATTGGCTATAGTATAGGCTTTACTTACGATGTCTGAATATCCCCTTTTTTAAAACACCAAATTCCATTATTACTATACTACGATATTTACTTGAAATATACTTAGGTACTAAGAAATAAGATAAAATTCAAGTCGTTTAGTTGTTTAGTCAACATATGTGGACGGATGTAGGCGAACATCGGAATACACATATACCAACGAATTCTCTCTACCTCTCCTCAAATCTCTTTACTTAACCCGCAAAAAGCTTCGTCCTTTGACTTGAATACCGACCTCATTGTTATTACTTGTTATCAACCTCTATTTTTCATCAAGGAATGAAATCTTTAAAATCTTCGTCATTTAAATAGGACAAGCAAAATGCACCTATATATACTCGTTGAAAGATTCAGCTTCTAACCACCTACCGATCCTACATATATTCTCCTCTTTTTTAATATTTAGCTTACCCTGGTTAAAAAAATCTCTGAGTGACCATTTTAAATTCCCAGTCTATATTTCACATTTATAATCATACATCTAGCAGTCACATTACCAACTCTAATAAGAAGGACAAACTTTTAACGTGAATTAAAAGAGCAAACATTGAAACGTCTTGAATGCGATTTTCGTCAGATTTACTGAGCACACATACATAATATATGTATATATATACCTGTGTGAACCCATGATTGACTTATACGTAACATTTTGAATTAAATTTATTACCATACATGTTTTGCCTTATGTATAAATATTATTTATCTCTACATTTCAATACACATGTATTTATATCTCTTACATAGTTATTCATTTATTTATCTCTTGTATATCAGTATAACAAATAATACCTATATTTATAATAACAGTTTTTCAACAGTATCCCCCCAAATATATATAAAAAAACAGAACTTTAAATATTGCCAAATGTACTTATTTTAATGTATTTTTGTAAATATATTTGAACATTTAAAGTTCTATTATTTTTTATATTTGGAGGGATACTGTTAAAAACATCGTTATTATAAACTATCACATCCTTCGTCATGTTTAGAAAGACACATATTTGTTTATAATACAAAGTGATTGTGCATTTTACTTCATATACTCAAGGTATTAATAAATGAACAAAATCTAAATATGTAATATTTATTAAAAGTTTTGAGTAATAATGTATTCATAGGATCACCCTAATAGTTTACAAATATACTCGTATATTTACGTTTACTTTTTGAATAAATATTCAAAACAAAAACCATACTTATATAATTATTAAATATACTTAGTTATAGCTTTATAAAAATTGTAACAATTTAAACTAATAACAATTGAATATTGTTCGGATATCAAAAAAGAACAGAAATTTTTCAATTTGTTAGAATTTCTGAGTTTATAATTCAAATTACATGTATATTCATACAAAATACATATATATATATATATTATAACTTAAAAATACACACTATAAATCCTCTAACTTTTATGCTAGTTAGTTCTATTTTAAACAATGTATACTATGTAAAGTTTATATACTATGTTGTATAGGATCTGTCTTTAGAACTGCTATTTAATGCAGTAATTAAATAACATTTTGCATATACGATACTCGTAGAAGACGCCGATTGTAATGACTGATTAGTGTATTTGTGTTAGCATAATAATGAAATAACGTTGTACTCGATTTGTTTATTTTTTATTCATGTGGGTAATAACATTAAATCTTATATTCCATTTAACTAATAATGCAGTGCCTTATTATATTTTATATGGATATTTTTGCATATTTTTTATTTGTACGTATGGAAAAATAAAAATAAAAAATGTTATTTGGCGCGTATATTTCTCGTGACATCCGTTTCATCGTAGCGAGTTAAATACACATATTGTATTTTTATACAAGTGCCTATAATTTCTAATATTCAATTACTTTGGATTATATCATTGCATATAAATAAATCATACACTCAAAATCGTATATAAAACATATAGGACACATTTAATAAATAATTTAGTTTATATACTATTCGGAAATACTTCAATTTTAAGTATTGTATCCAGAAAGAATTTTAGGAAATTAACTATCATATAGTTTAGCTTGTTCTATATGAGGTTCTTTTCAAATAAAATAAGGAAATAGAATATCAAAAAACGATAATTACAATTATATCATGTAAAAAGAGGATACTTTCAAATATATTTGAAAATGGAAATCAAAGGTAAGTCAGAAGCACGACTTATAAAATCTCTTTTATCTATATATTTATTTCTAACTATGTTTATTTTGGGTGTTATAAGTAGTGTGTTATTTAGACATATCATATATTAATAATCATCAAGTAAAACGCGTCTATTGACTGATGAAATTTAAAACGGAACGAGAGCAAATGAATAAATGCGAATAATAAAATGTCCTATTAGTTATAAGCTATGAATCTAGTCAAGATTATATGTTGATTTTAAATATCTTAAAAATAAATCAAAATCACAGCTGAAAACAATATAAATAATTTATTATTTATACAACAAGGTAGATAAAAAGTACGTATGATTGCAACTTCAAAATAATTTTTAATAAATTTTTTTATTTAAACTTTATATCAAAATAAATTTCTGGGTTTAATAATTTTTAATCCTCTCAGATTAATGTGAACTTTACTTGCTCGAATAATTTTAAAACAGTAAACAACATATAATTATAGTTCTTAATTGATATATTATTCTATACATTAGTGGATCAATTAAAAGCAAAAAAGACACATCGGCAGTAACTAATCATCGTTGTCTAATCGCTGTTAAATATATATAATCAGAAAAATAGGAATAAATTCAGATTTCCTAAATAATACTAATGTTTGAAACCTGCCAAAAAGTCCATTTTAATTATAATTTGATACGTTCAAATCTTCCTTGCTATTATATTATTGAGACTTATATGAGACACTTTGCAGAACAAAATTTCAGATAAATATAAATAATTTGTTACTGACAGTGACATTTATTATGGTAAACACTATGCTTATAGATGTTTTATTTACTAAGAATGAAATAATGAAATAATTAATTATATTTTTTAAATGACCATTCATAAAGTATGGTCTAACATTAAGATATATATACGAGTATGTATATTATATGTGTGTATATATACCTACTTAAAAATAATTTATCCTTTCAGGAGAAAATAAATCATTGTCAAAATAAAGATATGGAATTTTTTATAATTCTAGTTTTTCTAAAGCTTAGCATTTTCTGCATAAGTATTGCCATTGCCGTGTAAGGTTGCTGGGATATTTAAAAGGTTATAATATGTTTTCAGGTATCAAAATACAAATTTTTATGATTTAAACATGTTTTCATATTGTGAATATTTAGATATTCCAATAGTTATATAAATTCGACCCGCGAATGGTACAGATTCGTTTATGTCAGGAGTATAATATAAAATTAGAATGTAGTCTTACAAATATTTATATTGTATCTTTAAAAATTTTGTAATTTTGTAATGTAATTATTTAGAAAAGGGATATAATGTGTAATGATTAATGAATAACTAGAATAGCATCTTTCAATAAACATCTTCATGTTTGAATTACTGATGTTACTGATATAGTCCAGTCAATATAAACTTTGTATATATGTGTATCTAATGAATCTAATATATCTAATGTCTCTATAATGAATACGTTCCAAATTTCTTCTTATCGGTAATTTTAGTATTACTATTCTTAAAAAGCGCTTTTGTTGTCACCATAATTATTTCGGATGTTTAATTAATTAGTCGTTTAATGTAAATATGTTTCTAGAATGACTTGATAATAAAATTAATTTGTAAACATATAATTCACACAAAATGCATTACAAGATATATTTAATGTTTTTAGATTATTAACATGGTGCAATTTTCAAAGGATGGCTAATATTTATTCTTAGCATGCGTCCTAATTATTCTATAGCATTTTAATGAATTAATGGACAATAATAATTTTTATATAGGTATATGCATATAAAGTTAATTGCCAGTCGTTTTTTCTGGATCACCATCTTTATATAGAATCCATCTACATTTAAGTAAAAAACTGTTAATAGTAAAAATAATAGAGCATTTTATTTGTAGAAAGAGTTTTAATATCTGAAATTTTAATTAACTACTTTTTTAGAATCCTAATTTTTATAGAATATTTCTCAGTCTACAATCTAAGAACTATTTGATTTAGTAATAAATACTTATAAATGATTATGATGAACACTTAGGTATAGCTTTCAACTAATTTATGTTTTGTTTTTTCGCAAAATTATATTTACAATTGAAATAGAATATTGACAGATATTAATTATATAAATCCAAAAACAACTTTTTAAAAGTAAAACTGACAAAAATGATATATAAATATGCAAAGTCAAATATGTACATAGAATATATTTTTTAAATATCGAGAGTAAAATATATTTTATTAAATCTTTATGTTTATGTTTATAAATCGTAATGTTAATTACTGATTTTCATGCCTTATAGAAAATACTCAAATTCTTCGTACTTTTTATGTAGTATAGAAAAATTGACTACTCCAGCTAACCGTCATGAAATAGCTTTATTTATTTGAGTTGAATTTTCAAATTAAATAAGAAGTGAATATTTTTAGGAAAATGGCATTAGTGTAGCAGACATCTTGTTCACATTTGGGGCATTGTATTATGAATTTGCATGCATTTTTCTTGCCATGTAATCGTGCTCCATATGACCGAACTGGTTCATATTTGTCCTGATGCATGTTGTGAAGGTTGACACAGGCAACCATGACATTTTATTCTCCAACTACTAACGATTTGATGGATGATATAGGACTTCCTTCTCAGTTTTTTTACTAAGCGTAACTCCTGTCGAACGGTTCAGTTCTTCACGTAAGTGTTCGTACCATTCAATAAGTTGGATGATGCAATCATAACCTCTGATTTTCGTGGCAGATTTATAATCATCCCATCGTGAGAGGAAATAGAACAAGTCTTCACTTGTCCCTGCTTGGGAGATTGGTGATCTTTCGATTTTTTTCGATAGGGGCAGCAAGTGTATTGGGGGACGTGTGTGAGGTGGCGTGTGTTGTAATTAATGCGGCAGCAATAACACCTTATACGTCAGTAATAGAGTATGGACATACATCAAGGGGGCAGTCAACAAGGGTAACTATATAGTGCTTTTCAAGATCGTTTCTTCATAAATAATAATTGTGTATTTTTGTGCAGATCACTAGCTTATTGTAAGGAGACAATGAATAAATGATCTTTTACAGAGGAAACAATAAACAACATGAATAGACAATGAACGTATGGAGTTATAGACAGCATACAGGTAGATATGGGAAAGTAGTAATGTACATTATTATCCTCTATGGTTTAAATGAATGTTTTACACATTATTAGTAAATCAGTATTTTTAATTAGCCTATTATATAGATATAAATATAAATACAGATTTCAGATTTTGTATTTCTACTCATAATCATATTTATAAAGATATATATTACAACATAATCATTTTAGTGGCCTCTAAATTTAATAATCCAGTAAACTTCATTGCTTCATCAATTTATTGTAACTTCTATTTCGTAACTTCGTTGTTAATATACATTATTATATTAATTGGTATATAATGTATAGTTTTTGTAAACATGAATTGTTATTATGAATTATTGTGCATTGTTATTTAAATAAAACATACATTTCAATGCAATATTTCAAAATAAGTAATTTGTGGATCACTTGTCGCAGTTGCTTTAGCGTATGGTTAAACCGGCCTTCTTTGGGCGATGGCTGTCTTTCTTGCGAAATCCACCTTCGGATGCAGTATGGATAGTCGACGCTACTCCTTCGCAGATTGCTATCATCGACCCGAAGAGAAGGTCGAGTGCAGTTCCGTTGAACTGCAATCAACAAGAGGCCGTGCTTTGGGCGGCTGCCTGGGCTGGAATTAGAGCTTCCCGTAATGACACAATTTTCTCCGACAATCTAGGGGTGATTGGAAGACTCCGAAGGGTAAGCCAGACCGATTGTAAGGCGGTACGCTTGCTAGGGACCTTATTTAAGATGAAACATTTGCACTTTTCATATGTCCCCTCGGCATCCAACGCCGCAGACATTGTCTCCCGTACATGCCCGGTTGGGAACTTTACATGTGTTAATCCATATTACTTACCGTTATACATTCTCTTTTAAAAACACTCTTTAGTTTTCACAGCCTCCAATCGTGTTATGATCTCTCTTGTGTCATTTTAGTGTGTTTTAATGTGTGTAGTTTCGGTTTGTTCATACATATATATTATATATATATATCATACGTATATATTGCCATGTTTTGTATCATAATTTTAATTCCGCCTTTTGAGTTGCACCGCAAGGGTACCTTCCAATAAAGAGTATTATTATTTATTTATTACTTATCACATTATAAGTTACTGATGTTAACAATAATCAACGTTAACCGATGTTATATCATAATACTTAGCTTAGTAGTAATTGTTTTTTATTTATACATTGTTAATTTTTATTTCTTAATTTTATACACATTTTATTACATGTTTATAAGAGGAAAAATCGTCACTCAGTGATCAATAATTCTACAATTCTATAGTAAGTAGATCAATTATTAGTTATGTAGATCAGTTTACCGAAAAGACAACTAACTAATGAGTCTTTTTATTCGAGAAAGTTATAAATAAAAGTTAGACAATATACATATGTGCCAGAAGTATGAGTGTGAAGAAGGAGATTTTAAGATGGTTTACAAAGTAATTAGTGGTGATATATTCTGTCTATTAGTATATTAGACCATTTAATTTTCCCTGTTTAAAATATGCTTCCACTAATTCCTATTAGATTATATATACATGTATATATATATATATTATAATGTGATATATGTAAATATATAATATCATAAAGCTAACATATGAAATCATTTAATTTTCGTCATTTAAAATATACCACCAGTAATCCCCTTTTAACTATCTTTAAAACTCCATTCTTACTCTTATGCTTCTGCCACATAATATCATCTAATTTTTTCATAAATTTTTTGTTTAAGAAGACTCATTAGTTAGTGTTCTTTTTGATAAACTGATTTAGATACTAATAATTGATCCCTATAATATAAAATATGCACAAAATGCTGCAGGTGAATTATATTATTTTAATTTTCCTTCCTCAATATAAATTATAGTCAACTTACTGTTACTGCTGTAAAAATTTAAAAAAATTGTATTACAAATATGTCCTGATTACGCATACTCAATTTTTTGGGAACCCATTTCTATAAATTATTTAAAATAAATTGTTAGAAATGAAATTTAGTTAAAACATTATTATAGTAAACTTTTTTAGGAAACTTTTTAAACAGAATAATAGATAAATAAATAAATCAAACACTTTATTAGGCACAAAATAGTACATAGCAAGAGCTTTCGTACATCTTTTTCAATTGCTATACTGTTATTATTAATGATTTTAATTGCTATTCAATTATCCTGGTTAATATTATAATAAGCATAGCCAACAAAAATATCAAAAATAAACTTTTTAAACATAAAAAGTAAATATTTACTAAGCGCACCGATTAAGAAATTGGAGCATATTTAATAAATCAGATAATTGTTCCATTATATCTAGTGCATAGTATAGAACATAATATTTCTCAAGTTTCAAAATTGATTTAGGTTGGATTTACGAAATTTTATTCTCTTGATAATGTAGATTAAATCGACAACACACATACAGAAACTTTAAAAAATATATTTTTAATATAACAATTTCAATAGTATCATTCTGTTATCATCTTTGCTTTCTAACATTTTTAAGATATCATTGCAAAAATTAACTGTGGCACACTATGTTGAAAATAATATTTCTTATATTACTCAAATATAATTAATCTCAAAATTATATCACTCCAATAGTAAATTTGTTAGTTATGGTATTTGACAAATTGAAATATAGCTTATATTTTCTAATGTTAATACCTGTTAATTAGTATCCATAAATTTATTAATGACACAAAAAATATATAAATTGCATTATTTATTTATTCCTTTACGTTTTGTAATATTGACCCACTTTTTTTATTGCATAAAATGAAAGCATAATAATTGACACAAACATGATATGTAATTATTATCCATTTAAAAATGAATATTCTGCGTGAAGCGTAATCTGCATATTTTATGTACCATTGTATTAGTATAACTTTAATTTATTTTAGAAATATTTGCTATTACATGTACATTATGTCACAGGTAACAATTTTGTTATACCTACAGTTCTTTATATATATAGATGCACTGAGCATTTTTATAAGTTCAGCTCATTTCCATTTTGTGTTATTATTTATATTAGATTAGATTACGATTTAAACTAAATTTTAATTTAATAAGAGCCCCTTTTGTGTGTAGATATTGTGTCGGGGATGCTCGTTCTTTGAAATTGCCGTGCTTCAAAATGACCGTGGTTCGAAAAACCACTAATCTACCTTATTGCAGTCATATACAACATCTCAGTAACCCAACAATCATATTAGATAAACAGGGGTTGCCGGAGGTGGCCTCCAGTTTCTTTTAGAATATCATCACTTGGCAGATTTTTGCTTTTTTCAAACTACAGCAATTTCGAGGAAATTCAGGTGACCCGTGCATTACATTTATTTCACTTAATAAAGTCAAATACTCATTTGTTTTGTATAAAACGTACTTTTAATAAATCAATGTTTTTTTATATTATTTCAATTAAATCTTGAAATAGAACTTTAAGATAATGAAAATAATGTTATTTTACGTTTCATTTTTAATTTTAAGTTTAATTTTGAACAATATGATGCCAATTTTTTAATAACGTGAAAAAACAAGCTAGTGAAATGTCATTCTGAAATACTTACTTTGAAGCTGACAAGCCAATAGCAATGTAACTCAAAAAATGAGTTCAAGAACACATCGACATGGATTCTTGCGCGCTAATTAACCAATCAGATTATGCCAAACAGAGACTGGCGACTATTTATGGTGCATCGACACTGCAGTGAGATTACAACTGACTCAATAGCTCAACTTTCCGACTCCAGATCGCCTAAGATACCCGATTCAATCTCAAAATGCGTCCTTTCCTGTGCCTCCTTGTCGCCTGCGTTCTGTTCGCTTCCGTTTCGTGGTAAGTTAAACATTATATCGCATTTTATATATTTGGAAACGTATGCAGTCGTTCAGATTTATATTTGTATCTACTTGTATATTAGCGACTGGGTATATGAATTAAAGATTTTTAAACTTTAATAACCATATTTATAATATTAAATAAATATGGTTAATGGTAAATAATTTTGTTAAAATGAGAATTATCTGAATTAAGCCTATTTGTATTATTTTAACAATAAAAGAAAATCAAATGTGTAGAAACTCTTGTTATGACATACATAGACGAACAAACGAGTATAAAATACAAATATAAACATTGAAGAATCTAAAAAAGAATCTAACCTTGACTATATTATGTGATAAAATACTTAAATATCCATTGCACAAACTTTATAAATAATTCATACAGTGAATAGATATATTTATATAGCTATAAAAATACTCAAAATTTAATTTAATTATAATAATTTCTAATAATATTAATATTATTAATATTTAGGAACAATTTAACTGTTATTCTTACACAGTTATAAAATAAAATTAGATCATTTAATGTTACATTACAACTGAATATTATCTACAAAAAATAAATGTTTACCAATATTATAACTTCTTAAATTTATTCGTCGCAGATGTGGAATAATTTTTATATCAGAATTGCAAGCTTAACTTATCAAAGTTCAGATAAAAATTTATAAATATAGTAATATTGCATAATGTATATAATGTATATAATTATACCCAATTCAAAAAGGTTTCAAATTATTTGAAATCTACTATTTATTATCATTATAATTATAAGTTTTATATATATATTTATTATTATTATTTATAAATTTGTTTATTTATTTCATTGATGAATATTTTAATTTTCGACTAGAAATGTGTATAATTATCTCGCAAAACGTTTGCTTCAGTCAGCATTGGGAACATATTAGAAAGTTGTAATAAATCTATTTTATTGCAAATATTTCTTCAATGAACAAAATATTGCCACAACACTATATGTGGAGCATGCAATTTATTTATTGAAAAATAAAGTATTACTACAATTAATGTTTACCACAATTTAATGTACAAATGTTAAATGGACATAGACCAAACAAATAAAAATCTGTGTATTAAATTAAAAAATTACTGCATTGAAAATGAGTAAACTTTCGTTTTTTTGCAAAATATTAACTCCTGTATGATTCAATAAATAAATATTTAATAAATTAAAAATCTGAATATATTTATATGTGTAATCATTTCTCCATTCTTTGAATCTTTTGATTTTATATTCTATGTATTTATTTACTCATATATATTGACTATTTCAAATAAAATTATCAAAATGCTGGCAATTTACAAAAATTAATAAACAAATTTAGCATTATACAATCTCAATTTTATCTCTAAATTATCGCAATATCATAACGATGGTTAATTTCAAACTAAACTTGAATTAATCTTTGGAAAATATTATTGTCATATGTAGGATAAATTGAAATGAACTAAATTTAGAGACATTTTTGTTGACTTCACTGCTCATGTAAATATTTGACAGTGTTATTATATCTTGAAAGTTACACAAATCCAAAATATGATTACCCTTCATAATCATGTAAAGTAAGTATACATACATATGTATATATAGAATTTGTATTTAACAAACTATATATTATATAAAAGAGGTATGTCGAGCTTTTAGTATCGTAATCTATCAATTTATATACCAAACTTCTGCACAGTAATTCACATTGGTATAAATTAAATATGTAGATATCCTATAAGCATTTCATTATTTAGTGAAAGTTGTCCTTAGTACTATTATTGAAATGTTGACATGCGTTTAGGCTATTAATAATGTTTTACAATCAAATATGAAAATCGTATTTTTCCATTATACATTTATTTAAATAAAATAGTTAGCAAAATGGTTTTTTTATCTTAAGTAGCCGGAATACATTTAGAAAAAGCTAGTTTTATACTCAAAGTGTTAATTTCTTTTTTTTATCATCTTATATAAATTAATTATAATGTATCATTTAAAGACAAAACATATCAAAGTATTTCTTAACTACACAATATTAATAATATAATAATAATAATAATACGACAATAATATAATGAGTTTTATATCCAAAAATTGTAATCAAGATAAAACGAAATTTCGTCAAAATACTTTTATATCGCTTATCAAAATATAGAACTTTTATAAATAAATTATGACAGGGTATTTCACATCTTAAAGTTGAATTACCTACAATATCTATCTGCTTATGGTGTAAATAATATTTCCACGTGAATATATAATAAAAACGCTTCAATCATTTAACTATTTACATGGAGCATATCTAGTAACATAATATACCAAAATTATAGTAGACATAATACTAATTTATATATATTTAAATAATTTAATTTTGTCCCTATTACTCAAAGAATATTTAGGGTGGTTAGTATCTACAATTATATTGTATTATATATATTAACTACAATATTACCTTTATTTTACAGCAGTGTAAACGTTTAATTCGTTATATATTATACAACAACTGATTGAAATGATTAAATCACAATGTTAAATTAATGAAATAACAGGAATTAACGCTCACTTTTAATTTAAAAGTTTTCAAGATTACTAGTTTGTATATATATTGTATTTAGATGGCAATCATATATATATGTATACTCTTCATGTTCGGTTATGTTTCATTTTGCTTTATTAATTTGATTTTTTATAATACAAAATAAAACCAATGTTTGAAAGTGACATTTAATTTCAATAACTTATTCGACTATTACGAAAACCCCTATGTGCATTTTTTTTTTATATTTGTAATCTCATGAGATATGGAGATTCTGCTGTTTCTGCGTATATTTTCTATTTACAATTTTTTTGTTACTTTTTCGCGTTCAAAAAATAATTAACTACACCATTAAACCAATTATATTTGGGATTTATAAATTAATTAAAATTTGATCAGCAAACACTTTTCGGATTCTGTATTTTACATGTAATAATATAAACAAATAATATTTCTGACGGTTTTTACTGGAAGCATATCATGTCTTTTTGGCTATGGTCATCATTTATTAAGACTTTAATAATCTAAACTAGAACTTTGATTATATTTAATATGCGATTAAATGTTACATTAAATAATTATAATCAAAATAAAATTCATCGTAGATAGCTTTATCAGTGTGGGTTTAACCTGCAGTACTATATTTATTTTACCTAAGCATCCCTGTCAATAATTAATGATATTAGATTAGGAAGCTAAATATTATTTCCTCAAATTTTTTAAATGAGATTCAAATAAATTCAATTTTTATTGGGCATACGATTTCGAAAATTACTATTTAGGTATTGCATATCATTTCAATATTTTTAATATTGCATTAAACATGAATAAGAATGATCACCATTTATTATTAAAAATAATTATCATATCAAATATTGGGCTCCCCTTGGCAGCATTGGATTAAGTAAAATAGAATGAGATAAAAAGCGCTTGCTGCAGTAAAATAACTTATTTCAATATTTCGACGTATAGTCTCAGTCTCATTCATGTAATGAAAAATTATGACCAGTAGGATGTTTCATAAATAGGATATCGCAAAGTTAGCGAGCTCGCAATGTTCAATAATTATTATTTTGTTTCATAAATGCGATTATGTCTTTGCGATATCGCTTATTTTAACGACACACTAAGATAAAATACACTTATATAGTATTGAGTAAAAAATGATCTATCTAAATACTGTTAGTTAATATCAATCACAAAGAAATGCACAAATTCATAGAAATAGAAGTAATGTTTTACAAATTATTATCATGCGACAGCATCAAATCTTCAACAAAAGAGTACGGTTTTTGTTCGTTTAAATTCCGATAATATTGTGTCTTCACTGATACATTGATACAAATATGTTGTGATGTGCATTGAAGTTTCCTTAAAGAAATTAGACAATGAAAATACATTCAGTTTAATTTTAGAAGTATATTTAGCGATGTCGTTTGCGACGTCACTAATTTTAAACAGTTAGTGAAGATCACCTCTGTGAAACGCAAAGATTGCGATGTGTTTAAATTTTGCAATATCGCTAATAAATTAGCGAGATCGCTAACTTTTCGATATCCTATTTATGAAACATCCTACTGAATTTCATTAAATTTTGTTTTTCATATTTAACAAAATTTGATAAATTCAATAATATTAAGAGTAGTAAGCTAATGTGAAGCGCGTGAACAAAGACCCCCTCACTCCCGACCAACAAAATCCGTTTAAGGCTTCATCCAATGACAGAGCTCTACGTCAAATCCGATAGAATCTCTCCGCATACAGCTAACATAGTGTTATTATTATCTTGTAAGTCACGGTGATAGGTTATGATCCGCCACTAGTGACTATGCAACGTATACGCTTTGTACGTAATGCTGATGGGGTATGGGCTATTTAACCTTGTGTACAACAACTACAACAAGACCGATATCTATCTCCTTCGCCCGTTCCCTTAACTACTCTTACGAGAAGATTTGCACTTATCACCAACCCCTCCCTCTTCGCCAGTATCATGGGGTTTCTGCATTAAATTTTACGTCTGCATGGATTCAAGACAAAGGAGACACTTTATCATGAGGTGCAACAATTTCTAAACTCTTATCGCCTTACAGTCATCATTGGTCATGATGGGCCTGCATCTATAAAGACGGTAATGAAAAAATTGTAAAGCTTGCAAGAAGTTGGTATGTAGAATATCATAATCACCCACTGCCTAACTGGAAAGTTCATACACAAGAAGACTATCACAAAACCACCATCGGAATGAAACGCAATAAAATTCCAATCAATACAGTATATGGACAAGTTATTTCATGCAAAGAGCATAACTCATCTATACTTCTTCCACCCAAAAAGGGTGACCCATCAACAATGGCCACGAAAATTGATTCAGGACCCCACTGTGCTCTAATGGATGCTTATGAACTCGTACTCTATAATGCTGGCATACCCTATAATATCTAACAGTCTATAAACATGAATAAAATATAGTATTCTATCTAAATAACTATTGACTCCTCTTTTGACGCATCAGAAAATAGTTACATTAGTGTAGTAGTATTGTAAATATTTTAGGACGCCGATATATATAATCCCAATGAGGAGACATTTAAACAACCTCTATTGCAATTTATACCGGACTTATATGTTACTGGCGGACCTATTAGTCAACATGAAATTTCACGTTTAGTGAAAATGATTATTATCAAAATGGGTTGGTTCTATAAAACAATGACTAGTTCAATTTTTATTCACACATTAAACAATGAGATTGTTATGACTGATACTAGTACAAGTCTTCGTGAACAATGTTCTAACCTTAGAAATAATGCATACCCCATTATTGAGAAGGAAATAATAAGATTGATATAATACATGGACATATAATTGAATACAAGAAGCAATATTTGCTGTATCACACACCCGATAGTATTTTGTACTGTTGTTATCAATATTCACCAGATCGTCATCATCGGAGACCCTCTGTACATCCGGAGAGAGGCCTAGCAGACCCTCATCCCAAACATATAAGGCCAAGAAGGTGGGGTTTGCAGCTGGTCAGATAAGCGGGAGGAGGATTGCAAGCCAAGTCATCTTCGGAGAACCTCAGTGCTGCCGGGGAGAGGTCTAAAAGACCCTCATCCAAAGCGTCTAGAATCGAGTATATAGGAGACGGTATGGTCGGTAGTAGTGTCTGATGAGCAGGAGGAGGAGGAGGAAGGTTGTAGGCCATAGGAAGTGAGATTGACTGCTGTATCTCCCATAGTAGTGGAGAAATCGTCTGGCTAGTCATTGGAAGGGTAGCTACCGCGCTTTCCTGTGCATTCGCGGGAAAAAATGAGACGTATGGTATAAGTGGCCACTCATCTGGGATCGCCTCTGTTCTTTTCCCCTATGGACGTGTGGAGGTATTTGATTCCTTTGGACAGCTGCCTCCGCCTCGTTTACTACTTTGGTTATCGTGGGTGGACATTTAACTTTACTTTTATTCAGGATCCTCTAATAACACTTTGTGACGGCTTTTGCTTGTACTACTTTTATAAAATACTAGTGTGTAAGCTGCCTATGACTGCGATTGTAAGAACACTTGCTTGTAATAGTAATGGGGAATTTATTATTAGACAGTTTGTTAGACGACACTTATCCCTATGGTAGATTGGGGACTTTATTGTACTACATACTATTACTCTTGATTTTTTAATAAAATGAGTTTGATCACCTCAATATTTGTCTTGTTTCTCTGGCTTGCACACATATAGGGGAGAGCGATAGGCTATAAACATGAACAGTTAGCAGAGTGAGGGGCACTAAAAATGGACAGTAGTAGTGATGAGGGACTGGGTGAATCCGACTAAGATATAGAGGCAGAATCTCACTATACAAATATGGAACCTCTGCTTATCTACTTATATCGTACGGGAATCGATGTCAGTATGTCCATTAGTGGGAAATCGGATCAATATTATAAAGAATTAGCCTTTTACTGCAATACCTATGGCAGAAATCGAACTTATTAAAAAACATGGTGGAAGCGATAAGTGATTTGGGCTCATATACATGGGGTGAAAATTACCTAGACTTACAATGCTTCAAAGTTGCAACTAAAGCTATATATTCGTAAATTTATTGATAACCTATAAACATAAATGGGTCTGTGTCTACAAATTTTCACAACAATTATCATCTATAATATTGACAATGTAATTTTAAGTCCTATTATTGATAGATACTTGTAATGCACAAGTTTACTGCGCTCATTATTACATTGGGCACTATGCTAACTGTATTACTGTATATATATATATATTGGATACTTATCACAATGTCTAAGATGTTAAACAATTCTACATTAAGACAAGTATTCGAAACGACTATGTTCCGCTGTTTAATGTAAACATTCACAACTGTAGTAGTGCGATGTATTACGTGAACTTGTTATAACTGGAATGTGCTTATTTTTATGGATAAACTGGCAATTTGTATTCTATTTTAACCCGGGTGTATAAGGCTTAAAAAAAGTGAAGATAAATATAGAGAGATATAAAATGAATATTTGATGGACAAAACATTTAAATAATAGTACAACAATGAGAAGAAGTGTCTAACATTAAGCAATTAATATCTGAATAAATATTTTATAAACATATAGTACGTAATGGATCAATCTCTTAATACTCAGTAAAAGATGGAGGAAGAAGATAGTTAGTTTTGTAAAGACAAGATTAACATATGGTTGTATACTTAGTAGTCGCATGTCACTCCCTGATCCATTGTTAAAGCCTGCAGAAACACATTTGTACAAGTTAGAGCGGGTTTCTTTGGCGTGTCAGAGACTGAGTAGGAGTCACCATTGAAACTGCTGCTGCTGCTTTCCAGTTCAGTCAAATCCGCAGATATTTCCCGACATCTTACCCCAGTGTATGTCTGAGGTATGAGAGAAGTAGGTCACAGCGTAGATGTGGCCAGGTAGAGGTCTCGTAAAGCCTTGTGCAGAGTAGTCGTCTCGAGAGAAGAGAGGTACCTTGCAGCTTTTGTTGGGCTAGAAACTCTCTCCAGCCCACATTGGCCCGTAGATGATCACGTGGCTCGTCTGGTGCTTTCCCGTCCTTAACCAAGGTCAACCCGATAACCTCAACACTGGTTAGTGGACCTTTGAAACTTGTAAAGACTAGATACTTGAAGAGTATGGTAGTGTCATTGTCCAGCGTAGTAAGGTTGACCATATGAATAGTCCGTCCTCCCATCTTAGTGCACTTTAATAGAGGGTATCGCCGGTTGATGATGTGACTCAATAATAAATTGTGACATCTTGAAAACAGAGCGAGGAGACAAGTGTCTAGTAGCGTAAATAATATTAGAATGAACTATAACAGACGCGTGCGTTCTTTTTATACTCTGCGGGCTCTACCATTGGCTAAAGCTTCAAACGGATTTGATTCGACGGGAGGGTGGGTCTTTGTTTACGCGTTCCACCTCCCCTTACTACTATTAAGCTACAGCAGTAAAAATATTAAAAAGGTTGTACATAATTTTGTCCATTTAAATTACATATTTTCTCAAAAATCCTACAAAAATAGTCCCAATATTCAAATTTTACTACGATAATAGAAATTATAAATAGTGCTATATACTATAATTTTGAGATAAAGTTTGTATTATAATGTTTTGCGAAATTAGCTTATTTGTTATCAACGATTTTACATATCGCAGTATTGCAAAAAAATATGTTTCAGTCATATTAGTACAATTAAATTAGTATAGGTATCGACTTTTAAATTCGTTTTTAAAAATAAATTCGATTTTCACCAATTTACTATTGCGTTTATTGAAGTTACTATAAATATTTGAATGTATTTATATATAGTAAAATTACTCATTGCGTTTATGGTTCAGTGAAATATAAAATTTTGTTTGCAGAATGCAAAATTCTTCTATTTTTATGCTACCTATAAGCATTTAATTGTGACTCTCTTTACCATTGCCATTTATCTACATCCTCACTTGAAGGTACGGGCATGTGGGCTGTCTTCGAGTCCTCTTAGACGAATCCCCGGTGAATCTGCTCTGTGATCCCACCAAGCGATCCGCCCTCCATCTCGCTGCACTTGCCACCAAACGAGAAGTAGTCCAACTGATTATCGCCTGCAAAGATGTCAACTTGGTAAGTCAGAATCTTCTTGTCTAATAATATCTTGTTTACTTGATTAATTCGAATGATTGTAGCTGTATAAGATCATTGATTGCCTATTTGAGACATGAGTATAGACGTCGTTTAGGATATTATATTCTTATAAACAAATGATGATTTTAGATGTATTCTAGGCCATAATATCTCGTAATTTTCGATGCTATTCGATTAGTGATTATATTGTATTAATTTAGATACAATTGTTTACATGTTTTTTTGTTATATTAATTTATGTTAATATCGAATGGTATGAATGATGAAGTGTTACATTTTTTAATTTGAAAAGTTAAAGTAAAAGAACAAATATTATTTCATATTATAAGTATTACTTACTATGTCTTCAGACGAAAATGCGTTTTTATTTATTTATTTAGTTTAAAAGATATGATTATTTTTAATATAAATTATTGTTAACGGTATATCGGTTTATTTTTTAAATACATTGTACAGATTATCTATTATAATTATTGTTATCTAAACTTTATAGTATAAAACAATTTAGCTAAAACATTATCGGAGCAATAAATTTTGTCAAAGCTTAAAAACCAAATTGTTATGTTTATAAGTACTATTTAGTTAGTTGTTTAATTGCTTCTTTCTATGTATTATTGAGTAAGGGTGACTGTACATCCCTGCGAGCTCAATAATTCACTTTACACCCATCGGCTAACCCCAAACAGTCGTCGTATTAAAGAAAAATTCGTAATGAAATAGTTGTAAATAATTTGTCGGATATTAAAAGTCATAAAAAAAAAAAAAGTCTTCTTTATTATAATATAATTTTGTTAAAAATAAACGAGTCAAAATTGATTACCTGTTTAGTTTGATCCAAAAATGTACTTATGTAAGCATTTTTTATTTACTGTTGGCCCATTTCTTTGTCTATTTTTTCATCACCTACATTATTATATAATTTTATTCAATACATTTATATAACTACTACTAAATTCAAGACTTACTTTTCCTTTAATATAACACTTTAATTATACTACTTTTTAAATATTCGACTTAATTCATTACGACTATTTCTTTAGTAAGATTGCTTAAGACGACTAGTTTATATCCGGTTTTTTTCTTTATAATTTCTCCTTTACGACTTTTTGAAATACAACTAAATTATTTATGACTTTTCACACCATGAGAGCCACGCACTCTGTATTCCCATTTTTAACAAATCATCGATGATCTAGTTCTGGCCTAAGGATTAGGGCATGAACTTCTAAATAAAGTATTATAGGAGTCAATAAGTTAAGTAGAGTTATACTTATATTATATTATAAAGAATTATAAAGAATTATACTATAAATTATATTATAGAGAGAGTTAAGGCCTATGCACACTGAACGCAGCGCAGCGCGTCGCGTCGAAAATGCAATCTACACCGAACGCGTCACAGTGCAGCAAAAATCGATACACTCTCTGCAGAAAATCTACACATAAACAGAAAAGAAGGAGGACAGTGTACTAATATACTGAGTGAGGCATGGTTAATATTGACTTTTGACGCGCTTAAAGTTGAGAATTTTCATCATTTATTTGGTGTGCTGCGCCGCGCTGCGCACAGTGTGCATAGGCCTTTAGAGTAACTTGTAAGTATACGATATACAAAAGATCTGCGGATTTCTGCTTTATCAGGGAAGGTTATTAGAATAGTTACCACAGTTTGACAGACAACTATTAGCTTTACTGTATATTATATAAGTGTTTTATGTGAATGAAAATGAAAATGATCGGATATAAGGATAACCTTATTGACTAAGTCAACCAAGGGTATATATTTTGAAAACTTTAATTGTGTGTTATTGTCCAATGATACAATCATTATTGTCCAGTCGAAATAATGAATAGATCAAATAAATCCCTTGAAACATTATGAATTGACATAAGCAGACTAGTCAGGGAGTGCTGTTTATGTACTCATGTAGACTAATAAATCAATCGAGTAACGTATCAGAAATTAAAAATAGTAAGCATACATAATATCTTATCGACGCATCGTTACACAGAGTTTATTCATTTCAATGTTATTATAGCATGACTTTGGTTAATATTTAATTATATTAAGAAACTATATATAGTGTAAACTTTCTTATTTTCGTTTAGGTTACTTGTTATAGTTTTATAGTTAGAGACAGGCGTAATTTTAGTCATAATATATACAATTTACTTAACGTGTAAAAATTATTAGTTTATTGGCATATATCGTTGTATTGCTGCCTAAATCAACTTTCCTTAATAATACGAAAATTAGGTATAGCAATCAATCTACATAATGTATTAAGTGAGTATGAAGTATGAATTGATAAAACGTAAGTTCTTTGCATACTAATACTGTTAGTTTTGAATGATGTTAAGTTTTCCAACTATAGTAGCTGTGTATTCTTGATTTTCAGGATTTGACTGACGTACATGGATGGACGGCTCTGGACTTGTGTGAGATTGTAAATTCCACGGAGTCTCGTCGCTGTGCTGATCTTATTCGAGCCTGCTACAGTAGACCAGTAAAGTTTGCTTTCTGAGCTCGATCTGTCTTGATTATTTGAATGGCTAATTAATTAAACCATGTGCTAAAATTCGAAGTGAACTACTTTATGAAAAGCAATGTTATTTCGCATTGAATTATATTTATTAATTTAAAATTTTAGGTGTATAACACTGTAGATCGGAAACTATATAATAATTGAGTATATTCGATCATCCAATTACAGCTTTGTTTATGCATACAAATAATTTTCTGTAATAAATATTTCACTTTTAAATGACTAATCTATATTTTACTTCATCTTCTAGATTCCTCCAAAAATCTCTGTTCTCTTGTCCGATGGTACAAATCGGGACTTAATTCTGAGCAATGGATCCGAAACCACTGTGAAACAATTAACTCAACAAATGACAACTGTAAGATTCTAGCTTTCCTATAAGTAGCGTTATTTAAGTATTATTTTTCTAAAAAATGTTTACATGTCTATGAATTTTTAGGTTCTTGATTTGCCAGAAACATGTGTCAATGTATTTGCCCTTTGGATTTGTTCCAAGAATTTACGTGAGTATGCTGTTTTTTATTCATTTTAAATATAATATTGAATAAATTGAATAAACTTTATAGCGCGATATAATGTAAACTGTATTCTAGAACTCCAATTGAAAGACGAATTATGGCCAGTAAAACATATGGCAGATTGGAAGGTATCAATTGTTTCATCACTTACGGATCACGACGGTAGCAAAGAGGAACCCGTTCTCTGTTGGAAAAGAGATGCCAAACTGAGCGTTGAAGAAGAGAAACAGGTAGCTAATAACTGACTTCATAGTGCACAATTTTATTTATAAACTTAATGAATATTTCAAATGTTAAGAGTTAATTTTTTTTCACATTGTGTTTGTATATATACATATATTATCACTCTTATATAAATAGGTTATGTAATATTTGATTATATTAATATTGATCTGTAATGCTATAAATATATTTACGTTTTACTAATATTGGTAATAATTTATAGTACTACTTACATATAACATTTACGAACAGTATGCTGTTTTATTTATAATTTTCATAAAGAAATATATTTTCTACTTTTGATTGATTAGTATACCTAGTCATAGTATAGTATTATTTGTTACATTAATTAGATCAAAGATATTCCAACATTGACGCTCCTCTTCCATGAGACTTATAACAACTACATCCGGTCACTATATCCGTGCTGCAATATGGATATCGTGGTCCTTGGTACTTTGCTCTTGCACGTTCGTCTCCCGCCTCTAGTGATCCATGGTAGCACAGCATCAGCGGGCAATCAGCTTCAAATCACGACTGAAATTGATACCAAGAAGGTTAAGAGCTTTCTCGCAAAGTAAGGCATACTAAACAGCTTTCTTAATTTTCTAACCTATATTATAACAAACTTTAAAAAATCGGGCTGTTGAGCTGCAAATGCTTTATCGATATTTAAATAGTTTTTACTCTTATTTTTAAATAATTGTAATTTATATGTATATTGTGTTGCAGTGACCGTTGCCTTCAAACTGTTGTACCCGATGGTTTGCTGAAGTCAAGAAATATTTCCTGGTCGACATTACTTATGGACAGATTTAAGCAGACTGCTCAGTCTTATATTCGGAAGAAAAAACAGGTAATACTCCAGATTTTTATCAAGTAAATAACCACCCGTATTTGTATTACATATTTTTAACGATTTACTTGAAATTATAATAATTTTTCTTACCACTAATAATAAATGATTTGTTAATAATTATACACTTATATCAATATGCATGATTAATTAATGTATTTCTATCATATTTTTACTTAATTTTTTGTCATAAGAAAAGTGTTCACTTCACATATCTCGATCAAATTTGAATTATATAAGATTGTTTCGTTGTTTTTTATTCATGCAAAAAA
Source organism: Invenusta paracnida (assembly GCA_036023295.1). Taxonomy (NCBI): domain Eukaryota; kingdom Metazoa; phylum Platyhelminthes; order Proseriata; family Coelogynoporidae; genus Invenusta; species Invenusta paracnida. The sequence continues at coordinate 33,364 of JAYRBW010074805.1, forward strand.
GTAATTGAGTCAAATAACTCTATTGTTTCTTACATATTATTATATACATATGTATACATATACACAGTGAAATATTTTATAAAAAATAATTTAATCATATAAAATAATTTCAAAGTATTAATGTATATATTAATAGATACTTGTCCAAGCCTGCCATTTATTTCAAATTGTCTGTTCATTTTAAAATTACACAATATCTTAGTCCGTTTGACAAACGGTCAAATATCTTCAAATTAACAAAGATATCTGGTCATATCATGTAAATTAATAAATTGTTTCTACTGTATAGTAATAACCATTTTTGAAATAATAACTATTAATAATAATTATTAGTAATAATAATAGTAATTATTAATAATAACTAATTAATATTTTATTAGTTGTAGTATTTTTTATTATTAGTGGTATTATTTATAATCTTTTATTATTTTTAAATTAATTTATTTTATTAAAAAATTAATTAATTATTATTATTTATTTATTAAATTTAATTATTTTGTTTATAAGTAGGCTCATTGGACAAATACTAATGTAATTCAATTTTAATCTAATTTGGTCATCAATCTATTTTTCTGTAGTATAGCAAGTTAATTTACAGATTATTAAGTATTTGTCAAATTAGCCAGCCATGTATACATATAACTTAAAAAATGGTGAAACAATTTGATAAATGGTCGCTAACATGAACAATAGTAATCATAATTTAAAAATTGCAAACAAATCTATGTCCTTTTTTAATTTTAAAGAATGTTACTGATGTCTTACTGTATGAGCTTACTGTTTAAAAATATGTCTTACTAATGTCTTACTGTATGAGCTTACTTTTTAAACATATTATACTGATTAAATAAAATTCAAATATATTGGTAACATATATATTTTTTTGCTTGTGTAATATTCATTTATTTACTAGATAATATCATCAATTATAATTGATAATATATTTCTAGAACAGAACTTGTTTAGAGCTTTTAGTATTTCTGATAAAAACATAAAGAAACAAGCTGTTGTGACACAAAGAATTGTTTCGAATGTTTTTGTTATATAGGTTTTTTTAATACAGTTACTACTTCTAGTTCTACTTAGATTCTTTTTACAGTAAGATATTCATCAACTTAGTCTTAAGGACAGAACAAGTTAATGGGAGCAGGAACAATAGAAAAGTAAGTCATATAGCGGGGATGAAGTAAAAAAAAGACCACAAAAATATTATTTATATAGGAGTAATTTCAAAAATTATAACATTTCTTTTTTAAAGGGGACAATTCATAACATATGTAAGCATTTTGTAATTATTTTAGAGGAGAGAGACACTGAATAATTTTTATCCCACTTAAAAATAATATATAAAGGCTCTTTTAATTTCCTACAGAATAATAATATGCTCTTTTGATTGGTACATTTAGTTACATATTTGGGTGCCCTTCCGCTATTCAGTTATTTTGTACCTATTCTGTATACGATCAACAACTTATTAAGCATTGTTTTTTTATATATATTTAAAGTATGCATAATTCAGTACATATGATTATTTACTATATTATATGGATAGTCTTTATTGCCCTTTTAAATATATTTTTAAAATATCTATATTATTACGTTATGAACAACAAAGTAATTTGTCCGGGTAATAGACTTCATTCTGTTTCTATACATGAACCCTGTCTAATTCATTCCATTTTATATTTTTCTTTTCTAAGGAACTTCAATACCGCTTTCTCTCAATGTGCTGGAATTTGACTACTTACGGATCAGCATTTTTCTCCGCTTCAAGTGTAATAAAGGTAACGCAATTAAAATATAATTACTTAACAAGTACTTGGATGCGTTATACCTTAATTCTTTCTGAGTTTCCCACTGTGTTATAATTAGAACTACTTACCGTAATTAAATATTTAAGGTACCGTAAAATCTCAAATATAAGTCGCACCCGTAAGTATAGATGTCGTCGTAATGCGAAAACGTATACTCCTATGTATAAGTCGCACCCACAACTGTTAGCTAGTTTTCTATTGGAAAAAAGTGAGACTTATACGAGATTTTACGGTAGTCAATTAAAACTTTAGTCAGTTGTGAATACTAGTCAAATTAAGAATACATTACTTAAATAATTATAATATTATCTTTAAACTATTTATCATATTTTATTAATACGTTATTAAAATATTCTATAGGTATTATTATTCTAAAATACTCAAGTGTTTTCTGATTATCTCATATATTTTCGTCTACTAATTTGATGACTAAATAATAGTACAATAGTAATACGGATAATTTTAAAGATTTTATAATATTTATGTTTACAGAACAAATCAACTTTAATTGAGAATAAGAAAGTAGTTTTATTGGCATCGTATTTTTGATAAATTTTTGTAAGGGTCATGTTTATTTTGAATATTTTCAGGGAAGCAAAACACCAGTTCCTGTGTTAGTTGGAGTTAACGACTACGGGGTGCATATCCTGCATGCACAGCGAAAGGTGAGGTCTTCACTTTATAGATAAGATGCTGCGGATGGATTTCTTTAATTTTTTTAATGTGATATATTATGTACAACAGTTCATTAGAACCAGCTCAATAATTATTCCTGTTACAATTTTAATTATCAATTTGTTTTATTTTGTTTCTATTATCTAATGCATAAGTCTAACAATGTTGTTAAAAAATTCAAAGTTTTCGTTTAGATTTAGTAAATGTATTTAAATATTGATCAGTTAACGAGTTAAAAAATAGTTAACAGTATAATATGAATTGAGCACATCTTGTGACCATATCCACAGAATTACCATTTTTATCAAGCAAATGTTTTTTATTTTCTGATTAATGAAGAAACCTTTAAAAAATCTTGTGATATAATTGTACATACTTGGTTACATTTAATTATGACTTTCTTATGACTTGTTTATAAACTTTTGATATGTTCTTAAAAATGTATTGAAAAAATCTTTTTCACCCATATGTGTGGTGGAGTATTTTTATTTTTATTCTGATAGTTGTTTTGTATATATACTACTGTACATTTTTTGTAATATTATACACTTTTTAATTAATAATTAATTAATGTGAATTGCAGAAGATAATTATGTAATATCATTAAAATCGTTTAATCATAAATCAAAATTATTTTACGACATTATATTAAAACCTTGTTTGCAGTAATTAAACAAACCCGGCTTTTATCCTCTTCTTTCCCTCTTTTGTGCCATCTATCGACTGCAGGTTCTGTTGCAGAGTTTCTCCTACAAGAATATAATCTGGAACCAGGAAGGCATGAAACCAGTCATTCACATTCGCAGCAAACAGGCAACCAAGACGGCCACTCAACTGCATACCAAACAGGCCACTCTGATCAGCCATCTCATGAACAAGATGTGTTCCCTTTGTCAGGGCTAATTCTTGGCCTTACATCTAGAAATAGCTCTTTTGGTACCTGCTACACTTAGATGTCTTCTTCCAGTGATCTGTCATATTTTATACTTGTTTTATTTTAAACTCATTATTTATTATTCTTTTTAGCAGTATATTTCAGTATATTAATTATGTAAAATAGTGTAAAGATTTACGGGTAAAATTGTCCTATTATTTCCTTTTACCATATTTATTGGCAATACTAGAATTTAGTACCTACTTTTAATGATATTAGTACACATTCCAGTATCCTACTACCTGTTTCCATTACATTGTATGACATGAAAACTATGTATGCTTGATTGAAAACAATTATTGTGGAGATTGTGTATATATTGTATTATTATTTGCGATTTATCTTTTCTATCTATATGTTAATAACACGTATAAAATACTTATTACATATATGGGTACCTTTTAAATTATCTAAATACAGCATTTCATGTAATATTAAAGATTCTATTGTCACAAACGACTCTAACATAGTAAATGACAATCATAATATTATTTTATAGCCTACTGATATTTAAAATATATTGTTAAAATTTCCTAAAATATTTATTATTTTTAGTTTTTTATGTTACTTTCTATTGGTTAATATTTTGATATCAATAGGTTAATCAAATGTAACTATATCTAAATTAAATCCTCTTAAAAATGTCAAACTTTTCTACTATCTTCTGTTTTAATTTCATTATAAATTACTTATATTCTTTGCTTTTCATCGCTTTACAATTAATTTTAATGCTTGTACACATTTTCAATGAAATCACATTTCATTTTTTTACATATCAGTAATCCAAAATACCCATGGTGTAAATATTTACTTTTATTTATACCTTTTTGTTTAAACTGATTGTTACGCAACTCTCATACTTATATATTATTCGATGGATTGTTATTGCAGTTGTATACATACATGGATCATGTTTGGCTGTGAGATGTTTTGTTTTTAATTTTTTCATATTATTTCTTTACAACTGATATACATATATTATATGATGATGATATTATTAATATTTCAATAACAGTTATATTTGTTGTTTTATTGTTTTCTCTTAACTCTATTTATTATTTGCATTTTTATTCTTTGCTTATTTTGTAATAAAATATGTTTCTATGAAATTATGTTTACAATTGATTTAATCTGTTAAAAAACTAAACGTTTTTTAGGTATCATTATAAATGTTATCATTGTTTAAGGCTAAATTTACAAATACTTATGTTATAATCAAATATAAGATTTTTGAAATGTATCTATGCTTGACAATTTTCAGTATAAAATTAAGTTACTCCATAAGCCTATAAAGCATATATATTTACTTTTCGCTTAAACAAATTTACCGTATAAATACGTAACTAGATTCTTTGTTTAAGGCTATAAGATAAGATACTTTATTTATTTCATTATTGTATATTTATATGCAATTATATAAAGTTTGAAAATTATACATGCAGTACATTGGTGGTGACTTCGCACTTTGGTTTACGTTACAAATATTTTACATTATCCATACTGAGCGGGGTTTTCCGAATTTTTGTTGTAATTTTTAAATTAATAACATGAAATGAATACATGTAAACTAACGTGACTTTTTCGAAAATGTTTTACGTTGAGCTAAATCCACAAAAAGGTGATTAAGTGACCACACCTTAAAATGCACTATTTTTAATCAAAATTTAATAAAAGATACTTAATTCAAAAATGTAAAAAATAACGAGCTTAACAATTTAACTGATTTTATTAATTGGTTATGTTTAATTAACCATAAAGTATAATAATTTCTTGCAGAAAATAATAAAAAATTAATTATTTTTCAAATGAATAATGTATGTATTAGAAAAATATTACGACATTAATATTTTATAAGAATTCAATACATAAACGTATTTATCAGTGTAGATGGTTTCATGTATCTGGAAAAATATGACATAAAAGATTAATAAGATACAGATAAGCATATATATTAATATTTACTTTAAACCGTCGTCTGACGACATCAGGTACCAAACTACTTAAGTGTACTACTAACAAATTTGGACCCGCAAGACGGCTGTTTCGAGCTATGCGTATAGTCTGTTAGACGAGCAGCTGTCCTGTGGCTCCCAAATTTAATAAAAAATTTCAAGTAGTACACCGAAGTATTTGGGAATCTCCTGAAGTCGTAACAGGACGGTTTACAGTAAAAGTTAATGTATGTGTTTATCTGCCCATATCAGTATCTGTGGCTTATTAATTTTTTATGTCATTAATATTTCTAATTAAGTTTAAATATAATAATAGTATATAGAAGCTGGTGATGCTAAAAAATATGTTATACTAATAAATAAACAAACTCTTGTTTAACTTCTTCGTCAAAGGCATGTTCCAATCAAGAGTGTATAGTTCCCCATATCCCGCAGTTTAACGCACCCCATTTTTACTAGAACTAGTGTGTTTGATTTTTTTAAAGAGGGCTTATTTTAGATAATTCTTTTGCAAATAAGGGGTGTGTTTTATGGGAAATATTATTTAGAAAATAGCCGGAAACTGCGGGATATTGGAAACTATATATACTACTTACACTACAATAACTTAATGGTGTATAATATTCTTATTTGTGATATAACTTTTTTAAATTTAATATAATATGTCAATTATAAACAAATTCTGTTAGATAATATTGATTAATATCGTTATTTTTTCATTGCTTATATAGTAAGAATTATGCATTCATTGAGTAAATTATATTTGTATATACCTATATATATAAAATATTACAAAATATATGAATATAATAATATAACACAGTTTAGAATGACGAAATAACATTTACCTACATCACAATTTTAATGTCAACTTATAAAGTGAAACATAAAATGAGTGTGCAAACAAATCTTGTAAATAATCTTAAACAGTTTGTAGTTACCGTCTAGATCCAGCGCCCAATATAACAACTTTTCCTGAGTTGAATACATTGACGTACACAGATTTCCATAATAAAATTTGCAAAACGGGGAATATCTCGGGTTCATATTGCATAAAATAGTATAACTTGATGTTTGATTGAAAAGGTAAATATTAATTTTTCTTTCCAAATCAAAGGTAAACGCTTCTGTTTGAAGAATATGTGAATCAGTAATACAAGTTTCACAAGGAAGATAGTATAATAAAATTGCATCCCGATTGATGTTAGAGCCAATATTACGAAATTTTTCACTCGAAAAAGTAAAACAGTCCATGTTTTCAAACATTTTATACTATGCAAGTATGGTTTTCTCGTGTAATAGTGGACAATTATATTAGGATGATTAATTGATTGAATCATTGTACTAAAATCATATAGGCTGTAGATAGTTTAAATATATTCCGAAAAACTTGATTAATACAAGTAGGCATCATTGTGAAATAGCAGGTGAGAAACAAAAAATAAACTGTCTGCAAAAATAAACTGTAGAGAATGAAAATGAAAATTATATTTCATCTAGTTATAGAAAAAACAATACGTATATATATATAAGGTATTTATAAATATGTTTATAAATTATGTGTGTATAAAAAAATGCGAGGGATAAAACAATTTAAGAAATATTTATAAAATATGGATTTTACTTTAAAGCATATGAGTTCAATGTTGGTTGTGGAACCCAGGATGTCTGGAAAGACAACATTTGTAGAAAATTTGATTACTCACGTAATATAATGTATGATAAACCGCCAAGATGTATTTAAAATGGTATTACTGGTAGTCAATATGAGCCACCAAAGTTGAACAAAGACGAATATGCAATATATCAAGGATTACCAGATTCGTTTTATATGATTGAACCATATAATCTCATTGTTTTAGATGATTTAATGAATGAAATGGAAAATTCAAATATTGTTAGCAATTTATTTACATGTATGGTTCATCATACACCCTGTACAGTTATTTCAATCAGTCAGAATCATTTCAAGGCTGTAAAGAGGCGAGAACACGGGCTCTTAATACACAATATATCATTCTTTTTAAAAATCTAAGCGATGCAAGGTAGATTGATGTACTCTCTCGTCAGATATATCCCACACAGGGTCAATTTATGACTCAAGCATATAGAGATGTAACATATAAAAAACCACATGCCTACACCTCTTTATTGACTTAAATCAAGAAACACCTGAAGAATTACGTATACATACACAAATTTTATCAAATGAAGCTCCTCAAATTTTTTACATGCCATCTACAGGTAGCTATAAACAAACTGTAGAAGGTGTAAGATGATGCATGATAGCTGTATAATAAACAAAACCACGAAATAATATAAAGAAAAGGTTAACAAATTTCTTTCCACTCATTAAAAGCAGGACAGATAGAAAAATACACGACTCTCATCAGAAAAGTAACACCACAAAATACAAAGGCTATAACACAGATTGCCTATCATTACTTCAACAGTTATAGAAATCTCAGTTCAAAGCATAAGAAAAAAGTTGATCTAAATAAAGGGATCATTTGTAAATTTGTTAAACTGTGTCTCTCACATACACGTCATCAAAATGGCAAAGTACATTGTTAAACCACACCAATTTTTGTGTCACCAGTTCCTTCTGATGTAGAAGGAACATTATTTCGATTTTGTTGTTCACCTGCAAACCGAGGTTTGGGTAATGAAATGTCCTCGTTTAGCTCTACGTTTCTATAAAATGCTTCTACTTGGTCAAAAGTGCTGTTGTATACCTTATCGTCATCATCTATTCGCCAAGTCTAAATAATTTGAATAATTTCTTCAATTTCACCAACAGCGTTACACATATCAATACTCTTGTTTTAGAGGTATTTTGAAAGGTCTTTAGTCAGGCCCAATACTTTCTTTAACATAAGTGCTGCCCCAATAAAACTGGGCTCAGTAGGTATGGCATTGGCAATGGGTTGCTCCCCACGTTGGTGGTATACTTTAAAAGAGCATCATATAGATAAAAAAATACGTTTATCGAGTCGTGTCTTTCAACCCAACGAGTTGCGCAATATTGTTTCAAGCATGTTTCCGGCAGTTGAAGGTTTCTCAGATTCTGAAGCTGGATTAACAATTGATCTATGCTATACAAAATGTTGGCATGCCAAAATATGACTGCCTTCATGATATCTAAATATAATGTATCTATAAATTGCTATCGTGATAACGATAAAAGCTAGATTCACAGTTTCAGTTTATCAGAAAATTTCCGACAAACTCAAAAAATTCCGACAAATAGAATATGTAAAACATTTCCGACGGCTCTGACGGGGGGGGGTCTTGACCCCCAAGACCTCCCCCCCCCTTGGCTACACCTCTGTACATACCTTCCACGCTTTTGTTTCATAATTATGATTAATTAATTGTTGCAGTTTGTTTAAACGCATAATTATTGTAACTTATGTTGCCATCGAATGTTTTGAAATATTAGTTTAATTAATGCCAAGAATGCATTGAGACTACATACAGCTATATGTCAGAGTAATTTCCTTTACCGTACGGACGTATTTCTTACTTCACTATTTTCTTACTATTCAAACAGTACAATTCATTTACATTACAATATTATCAAAATTCAACTTATGTACTATAGTATACAACTTATACTTATCATTACAAACACCATTACTATTATAACTACTTTGTTATTACTATTCTATAATTAATACTAAATTAATATACACGTATTTGGAGCTTCATTCAATATATTTACTACTTTTGTCAACAAATGCCAAAATGCAGTGTATTAAGAAAATATTTCTATGATCAGCAGAACTTGTTTTATCATTAATTAATTATTATCTTTAGGACTCTTTATGACATTTTTGGAAGTAGGTACTAACTACAATAATATTTAGAGAGATTTTTCTTTTCTTTTACTACTTTTTAATAAAAATGAAATATTATTGAAATTTATGATTGGTATACATAATTTAGAAATTTTAATGATTGAATATGAAATTGGAAATGGAACAGTCATAATCCACGTTTTACATTTAATATTTGCAATTGTCCTTCTATAACTATCTACACTCCTAAGCTATGTATATACTACATTTTGTATTTCGTACTATCCCTGACCCTTCACCATGACAACAGATAAACACTGCTACAGTAACGATGCGACGTATGACTACGAGACTGACACATGCAAGTGTAACCCGGGATTCGCGGGAGATGAATACTATTGTTACAACTGCTCTGAATGCGTGGCCAACGCAATATGCTACCCAGATATGTGCAGATGTGCTCCTGGCTACACCGGGAGGGGTACTAAAATGTGCTATAAATGTAAGTTATCATAGTTCTATCCAAGTATCTAATATGCGATAATAAAATTGTTTATCTGCTATATATAACTTAGCAACTGCGGTCGCGTTTCGGATACTTTTGTTTAATATGCTAAATTTATTTTGATTGATTAAATTGATATTAATTATCTTTCCGCTCATGTGATATGAGTAAATCTGGGGTAACTGAAGGTAAAATTCCTTCACTTATTTTCTAAATTTATTTTATTTTATTTTTCTGTGATATAATGAAAATTCTTGAAATTCTTGAAATTAATTAAATTAAGCTGTTTTAGGTAGAAAAGTAATGGAAACTATAATACTTGATTCCATGTTGCTAAGAGTTTCATATTAATAAACGAACCAGTTTGATTGAAGTATTAATTAAGTATAATAAATAAGTATTATCTAATTTCTTTGAATTTTAGTCTTTTTTGATTTATAACATAATATATCAGCAAATGAAAGTGAGTATTTCCTTCTGAATGAATTACGAGAAACAAACGGAGAACACGATTATATAAGTATAATGCAATATTCACGCAACTAACACAACGTAATTCCCAATATCGGAGGAAAGAATGGTATACTGTGAAATATCCGATAATATATATTGTCAGCGTCAAAAATATTAATGTGATATTGACTCTATCCCATAATTATACAATCATCTCATTAAAAACAAGCTGTTGCACGTGCGTCCGGAAAGGGGGAGGGTGGTCGCGTGCGAAGGACCCCCTTACAATTATCAACGAAACCCCCACTGGGGACTGTGCGTACCAGTGCGTTGTGTGGCTATAGCACCTATAGCACTTATATATAAGCTACACGAACTGCAGATGTTTTGATAATGTGTGCTCTTAAATTTTCTTTCATTTTTAAAAGATATCTCCTCTGTCGTGTTTCTGAAAACAATTGCTTCCTGAATAAAAAACGGATTGATGAGTAAGAGTTTTCGGTTGCGTGTGTATAGTTTTATACATACGTAATTACCAGCCAGTTATCGACACCTTTCTTTTGCCTCTATCTAAAATACCTATCTAAAACTTTTATGACGACATATTATTTAAAAACATGCACAATAGTAATGAACGAAAGGTAATCTACTTCATGCTAGATAATAATTTCTTTACTAGACTGAAAACTAAGCTCCAATTTCAGGTTTGTTGAGATATTTAAAAAATACTCACGTATAAAGCTAGCCTCTGGATATATAATAGATTTGAAACATATTAAATAAAAAAGTTGCATAAGAATTAGAGTTGAATAATTTTATGACCAATATTGAAAAACCAACTTAACTAAATGAAACATTCTTGAACCCTCTTTCCAGTATGTTCATCGAAGTGCCACTGGTCTGCAGGATGCAGGAATGGAACATGCGTGTGCAATGATGGACTCGAAGGTGACGGAATAACATTCTGCAATAATTGTAAATATTGTGAGAAGACCATGACAACTTGTTCTGACAAAGTGGCTGGTTGTCGGTGTAAGAAAGGGTTTGTGAGCAAAATACTCGATCAAAGTGGGGCCTATGGAGAACACTGTTTCGATTGTAGCGTCTGTGGCCGGAACACTCTGTGCGAAAGTCGTGGATGTGTTTGTAAGCCGGGTTATGCTGGCGATCCAATCGAAGGTTGCAATGAAGGTGAGTCGTTTCCTTTGCTCTAACTGTTTCATCGAAATTTATGATAGTCGCTCTACTTTGCTTTGAGTTTTAATGTACATCGTATTATGATCTAAATATTTTGTCTTTTCAATTAGAATGTACTCCAAAGTGCCACACATTGGCAACATGCTCCAACGGGAAATGTGAATGCGAACGATCAGACCCAAACATAAAAGGAAATGGAACCCATTGCTTCGATTGTAGGAGATGTGCTAGAGAAAATTCTATCTGCGATTGGATAAAAGAGGAATGTCATTGTGCAGTAGGATATCAGGGCGATCCAAGTTCCAACTGTATCAAACAATGTGAGTAAACAGATTTTAGGTTTATAGATTGCGTGCACTTCAACAATATCAAAATGTGGTACCGCAGATTTAAAAATTCTACATTTCATTTATTTATTTTTGCTGTATAACATTAAAATTAACGACGTAAATTTTGAGGCATTACAATATGCTTATTATTATTCATTCGATAAACAATTAAGGTAAATTATATTATTGATTTTTTTAAAATAAATAAATATAACGCATAGTACTATTATTATCAATTATTACATTTGTAACATTTATCGAAGATAATACTCAAAACATGCATATCAGAAAATTGACCACTTACACATAATTTAAAGCTTATTAAACAAAATGAAAACACTGGAGCAACATAAAATGGTTATTAATGAACTATTTATTTATCAGAAAATTAATAAAAACATATTGGCGTTTTAATTTGTCAAAAATTGATTACAATTTTAAGCGTTTATTTAAATAAATAATCTTTCCGAGGTGTTTGTGAAATATAATTTTATGAATAACCATTTGCCTTAGCCAGGTAACTATTGACATAAAACTATAATATAAAAATTTAAGCATTGAAAAATAGACCCCCAGTGCTATTAGATCTAGTAGGATATAGTTTAACAGAGTAAGTAGTATAATTATATAATTGTATACATTGATTATTAAAATTAAAGTGTATATTTAGCTCTGTTTTGGTTTTAAGTGCATCAGATGATTATAGCTAGTAAAATAAGGGACAGATATTTTTATTTAAAAATGAAATATATTAAAATTGATAAGTCAATAATATTGATGTATTACTGTAATAGGCTCACCTTCACATTAGCACCATGGGGTGTTTAGCAATCCATACTCAGTCTCATGTGTCATAGTCATACTCATAATTCATAGGCATGAATATGATTATTAACAAAAGAATTATTTAATTAATCAAATGATTGATAATCACAATATATATATTAAAATTATACTTTTAAAATTCTATTAATTAATATCAATTATTATGGCAATGCATTAATACTATTGATTTATTTATTTTAATAAATTTCATTTTTAAATTATAATCCCATCCCTTATTTTACTAGCTTTAATCATCCAGCAGCAGTAAACTAAATCAGAGTCCCATAATAGCCCCACATAATAATTTTCTTTATGTGCCAAGGCTCTTGCAACATAGTGATGACCATTATTAATTTAATTATGATATTAATTAAATAATTCATTTATTAATAATATTGTCTATGGATTACTAAACATCCAGCAATGCTAAAGTGAATATGAGCTCATTATTTTGCTAATAATATTCAATATCAATTTAAATTATACTATTAATATTTACAAAATAAAAATCTTATAAATGGAAACAAATATTTTTAATAAGAACTTTGTTGAATAATTGTAGATATTCCAGTATTGTGATAAGCTGCAAAATTTATCGCACTACGATATTTGGACTGTTGCCTGCCATATGCAATATTATGAGCATCTCTGCAATATTTTCATCATAACAGTTATAATATTTTAAACTGTTGATAATGACTGTTTTGAACATTGAATTATTTCTGATTAGATAGTGACTTATTTATTTATCTATTACTCAGCGACAGTACATTTCCAACATTTTTAATAACTCTTTTATTTGTAAACCAAACAAATACAAAATTTCAACTTGGAATGAATAGGCCAAGAAAGCATACCTATGTATATATACTACAATAATAAAGTGAAACTGGAAATATGCATACTTCAAGCAATGTTCAATTATAGTGAGCATAAACAGGTTTGTAGCGCCATTGATAAAGATGGTACCATAATAGGATGTGTGTAAGTAGAAAAACCAGTAGAAATATCTCTTGATAGAGCATCAGCAATGTTACAGGTAGAAGGCACAGAAAAAGGAGAGTTGTTTGAGCCAGGCTATAGAGCCCAACAAACGGACCTTTGGGTAGTCGGAATGGCTGGCCTATTTGAGTCTGCTGATAGCTCCAAAGTTATCTGACCCAATGGAGTCGCCGAAACGTGCCTCGAGGATGTCCCAACCAGCTGCCTAAAGCTCTGCTTGTTGTTGTGAGATGAGATTAATCTGAAAAACATGAGAGAGCCCTAATGAGTCAACAATAGCTATTTTAACCTGGGTAGCATTGACAATCGAAATGTGCAAAGAAGGCTGCGCTTTTGTCAAAGGCTTCCAGGTTCCTCTGAAAACCTCTCTAAAGAGAAACCACAAAAAACAAGACAATGGATCAAGCTCTGTCGCAGCGTAGCCTAAGGAATACGTCGAGGCTACCCAAGTAAGGATTCCTTTACATTTGAGAGCTATAAAAGGAGAGATATAAATTTGAAAGTTATACCTATATACAATCAATATTGTCCCACATGGATATTGGGAACAATAAAGATTGAGTAGTAAAAGCAGGAAGAAGCCCACAAAACGAAATAGTTTGTGTAGGTGTGAGGTGGGACTTCTTATGGTTTACTTGAAACCCTGCTTGTTCGAGTGTGTAAATGACAGAAGGAGTAATGTGACAAAGGTCTGCCTCTGAGGCGATTAAGATAGTGTCGTCTATATATGAGCTCCAACAGAAAATATGTTCGTGAACAATTGTCTTAAGGACTACAAGCAGTGTGGATTGTAAGATGGCTGGTGAGGGACTAAATTCCCATAGGTAATCTGCAAAATAAAATAAATAAAATAAAAGGCTGATGTATTCCTTGAGTGTTCCTTGGTGTTTATGTGTACATAGTTTAGTATTTGATGTACTTCAGTCTGAGGTAGTTAACATCATCAAACCACTAATGTGTTTATTTTGTAAATATGAATGTATTTATGTAAATTGATGCTTTTTTTCAATTATACATAGCTCCTATGATATACTGAGAAATCTGTCATTTTCATTATTTGTATAGGTATAATTGGTTTAAAACTTTCTGTTTTGGTAATGAGGTATTTTGTGGTTAAGGTGATTTTATGCCAGAGCCAAAACCATTATTTTCTGTTGGTGCCAAAAATTACAGAAAACTACTTGACAGATTATATGCCCTAGCCAATTACATAATCTACATATCAATTTTCAACTTCATCGGTTAATAACTGTGGCTTATAGGGGTTATAGTTTCAAAAATACCCCAAAACTTAAATTGAGTTATTTTTTTTCTGGAGCCAAAGTTACAGAAAATTACTAGACAGATTATACGCCCTAGCCAAATATATAATCTACATACCTTGCTCTACATTCACACCAATTTTCAACATCATCGATTAATAACCGCAGCCTATAGGAGTCAAAATGTATCAAATATACATAAAATAAATGCAATTTTCCACCCGAGCCAAAAAAAACATCTTTATTTTTATGTGTATTTTGTAAATTTTTACCCCTATAAGTTGCAGTGATTAATTGATGAAGTTGCAAATTGATATGAATGTCAAGCAAAGTATGTAGATTATATATTTGGCTAGGGCATATAAAATGTCCAGTAATTTTCTGTAACTTTGGCTATGGCAAAAAATTAACTCAATTTTAATGAGTTTTTGGGGTATTGTTTGATACTATGACCCCCATACACCACAGTTATTAACTGATGAAGTTGAAAATTGGTATGAATGTAGAGCAAGGTATTTAGATTATATATTTCCCAGGATTTTTGTAACCTGCAATATTTTCAACTGCCTGTTATATTATGGCTACAAACAGATGTCACAACACTGATTGTAGAGTACTTGGCCATAAATTTAATTTTTTGGAAAATAAACAAAAAATAAATGTAATTAAATTTATACACTGTAATACTATCATAAAGGATAGAGAGATGCTTGATCATTGTGGTGTGGTTGTGGCCCCAAGCATAGCTGCCAGCTTTTAACACTTCTGCACACCACGCTAAATATACAGGTGTTGACTCCACTTGTTGACATTGTAACGGGTGTTTTCCACAAATATAAATCTATTTTTAGAATTCTTTAGTACTAATTATAGTAACGACTTTGAAATAACTAAAAATATATGTTTATTATTCTTAAATAACTCTCTAGTAGTGAATATGAAATTTGCCTTATACATTTAATAGAAATAAGCTTTTTTAAAGATCTAAACATGCCGTTATTTTCATAGAATTAACATCACTTTGTATAAGCCAATATCTAGGTTTATGTATTATAAATCATCTTGATTTTTTAAGGTTAGAAGGAAAACATACAATTTCCATGCAACTTTTCTATATAAAAAAAAGAATTCATCGTGCCGTTACATTTGTAACCACTCGTTTATTGAATAGGCAAATCATTTGTGTATATTATACAAGAAATTACAAATAGTAGGATTAATAAAAATACTGTTCTGCTTAATACTTTGAATATGTACATATT
>JAYRBW010074806.1:0-25363 GCA_036023295.1 Invenusta paracnida
CATCAGGCAATATTGCACAATTGACAAGAAATCAATTTTATAAAGCAAAACGTTTCATTTCTTATTTTTAAATGAAATTAAAAATTGCAGTTTATTTAGTCTATAGTGGATAATCCTCTATATGCTATTATTATGTATATGTGTTTCCTTTTTACGACAACTGTTTATTTTCCTTCCACTACCAGTCCCTATTCTTTTCTGGTGAGCGGTGAGGGCCAAATGCAGCCCGTCCCCTTCCCCCCAGACGCCCTAATCAGCCCGGGTATCCCACGGAACGCACGCCAGGTCAACACTCTAAACCATGGGGAGGTGGTGTGTGCAGTGACCATCAGCCACCCCAGTCGACACATCTTCACCGGAGGGAAAGGTTGTGTGAAGGTGTGGGACATTGCCTCCCAGAACCAATCCTCGTCATCGGGCAAGGCCTCCTGTGTGGCCAGTCTTGATTGCCTTCAGAGGGACAATTATATTCGCTCCATCAAGCTTCTTCAAGTATGCTATAGTCCTGTTCACTTATTATTATTATGAAATATCTTTATTAGCCCCTACTTTTTAAATGGCAATTTAAATGACTACTGTTTATATAAACGTAACAGTTGTTAGAAGTTTAATATATAATTTATTATATAAACATAAATCACAAATCTTATTTAGAAAAATGTTATAATATAAGACGTACGTGTTTAGTTAAATATTGGTATTGTGGATAATTTTTGTCAGAAAGAATGTAGTCATCAATTTTTTTGTTAATTAAAATGGTCAGAACAAAAAATATTATTATTAATCTTGTACAAATTATTCACTTTCACCAACTATTATTTTCGATGATTATTATTACCACAATGGTTAAATATATTTGATATTAATATGCATTGTGAGATTGTTCAAAATGTAGTTAATATTGTAATTTTTATAGGTTCTAAAATAATTGATATTTTAAAATTACATTATTGTTATATTATTTATTATTCTGTTTTCCTATTAAAAGTTATATTAGTTTATAATGCTACTACAACAGTTTAAGTAAGCAACATAAAGCTAGATTTTGAATTATATTATGAGCGATTCTTAGTTTCAATATGAAAAGTTAATTTTCTAACTAGTAAAACAGCTGAGAATGTAAGATTTTTATATAATATATTGCAACCATTGATATTGTTTATTTAACCAGTGTCATGTGATGAATAAATTAATATTATCTGTAAATTAAGCATTTTAAAGAGTATTCTCTAAGTTATTGATTGTATCTTTCTCTCAGGATGGACGCACCCTGATAGTTGGGGGTGAAGCCAGCACCCTGAGCATCTGGGACCTTTCCTTCCCTAACCCGAGGACCAAGGGCGAGCTCAATTCTTCCGCTCCTGCCTGCTATGCCCTCGCCATTTCACCTGACGGAAAGCTGTGCTTCAGCTGCTGCTCTGACGGTTACATCGCCGTTTGGGACATTCATAATCAGTCCTTGGTTCGCCAGTTCCAGGGACACACAGACGGGGCCTCGTGTATTGACATCACACCCGATGGTACCAAGTTGTGGACTGGTGGCCTGGATAACACTGTCCGCTGTTGGGATTTGAGAGAAGTTAGAACCATGCTGGTTTATTTCTAAAGGCTATCTTTGTATTGTGTATTTAATTATAATTATAACGTGAGCATGCGCTACATTAATATTATGTATATTTTTTTATATTCGAGTCAATTTGACTGATATACACTGAACATCATAAATTTTGCAACACAGAAACAAAATTTTACTTTCAAAAATAAATATATGAGTTAAAAAATATTTATCTATTGTTTTATGCATTGTCTTTTTACTATAAATTCTGTCCATGTCTATTGATTTTCTTTCCTTATAGTTGAATTTTTATTATTTATGATTATCAATTGACATGATTCTGTCCATGTCCATTGATTTTCCTTCTTTATGTTTGAATTTGGATAAATTTTTATGTGTTGAAAAATTTAAAATGTTCAGCGTAAAAATTAAATTTTGTAAAAAATCATTTACAAGTTTGTACATATCAATAAATAAAAATAAGTTTGAAAACTTATATGTAAAAATTACTCAAACATAAAAATAATATTTTATTTGAACCAAAAAGTTTAAATATAAATTCTGGATATTGATTAACAAAGTGACTTGATTAGTTCGCTACTTGGCTTAAAAGAAACTTTACATTATGTTGGTAAGTCGTCTTTAATTTTTCAAAATTTATAGTCAAATATTAGTTGTATTTAATATAGGTACCATAAATTCCAAATCAGTATTTTTAATTTTATTGGATATACGAAAAACAAAATATCTAAGAAACATTTACATTTTTTTATCAAATTTTAGTTTTAAAAAGTTGATTAGTTATTATACTAAGAGTATTCATGCTAAGTAAATTGGTTAATAATTCGGTATACATTTCAAACATTTATGACTATATTAGTTATGTGATAAATATTGTGTTATGTACATATTATTACATTTAAATGTATTATTTTATATTGTAATATGCATATATTTTTAATCCTTTTTGTAAGGACAGTATATGAAAAATATTTATCAATTAACAGCAAATTATGCATCCTGTTGTATATCTTTACTATGACATGGGCCTTGCCTTACCCTTCTCCACAGAGTCGGCAGCTGAAGCAGCATGACTTCCAGTCTCAGATCTTCTCCTTGGGTTACTGTCCCACGGGAGAGTGGCTCGCTGTAGGCATGGAGTCCTCTCACGTTGAGGTCTTGCATGTCAACAAGCCCGAAAAGTACCAGCTCAGTCTGCACGACAGTTGTGTCCTCTCACTCAAATTCGCACACTCTGGCAAGTGGTTCGTCTCCACCGGTAAAGATAACCTCCTGAATGCTTGGAGGACACCTTATGGGGCCAGCATATTTCAGGTGACATTTTAAATTATACATAATGCCAAGTGTTTTTATTATTAAAGAGATTGTTACAATATTTTCGGTGTAAATAATATCGTTTATTTTACATATTTACAATATTAAATTTCTGTCGTTTAATAAATTGTTTTTCTATCCTACTGTTTACCATCTTCATCACACATAGTATCACTGATATTGCTTAGTAATAGTTGGTTTAACTTATATGGGAAAACCGCGATACTTAGTTAGAATATGTGAACAAATATTTTTCTTGAAAAGTGATACTTTATTTTAACCCAGAAGATTCTTATTGTGTAATAGCTTTTTTCATTCCTATTTAATTTTAAACTAAAACCCATAATAATCATTTAAAAATTGCCTAATTTATATTTTTAATCAGCATTCTTGTTTTGAAATAACGATAATTTATGTTATTGCTTGAAATAGTACAAATAACTAGTTTTGTTTGTATAAATAGTTGTCTTTATGTTATAACTGTATATCATGGCATATAAATAATTATTTATTATATGTATTTCGCATATAACAACTAATCCAATTTTAAATTAATTTTAAAATCTAACGAATTTATGTAAAGCATTTATTTTTGCCGAAGAAAAAAGTTTCCAAAATTATAATTACAAAACTTAAAATAAAAATTTGTGTTACAAATAAACTCCTTGCAAAACAATAATGATTTCTCTAAAACAAAAAAAGATTATTACTGGGTTAATTGTGAAGATTTTTTTTCTAGCATTTGCGCGCACATAATATTATGTATAAGGTAAGATGGTGACTGAGGACCACAAAGTTTAGTAGCACAGTCAACAGCATTCTGAAACTAAATTCAATCAGCCAACGAGAACGATTTCCAAAGTCAATATTGACAATCTCTGTCCGTTCTTAACCACACAAAATTTATAGATTACACAGCGCTGTTGCACCAGTGTGTGAATTATTGAAATTTGGGCCCCTTATTGATTAGGATAATAATTTGATTACACACTCAACTAGGAAGGCTAGTTTATACATGTGCGTATATTAATAATGTATTCGTATTATTATTTGTATATTATGTATTCCAGCCACCCCTTTTGTGTGTAATATAAAAATAATGGTCATATTCAGCTTAAACTGGACTAATTACAGTTTGTGACTGCCTTATGTTTGGTTGCCATTAGATTCACAAAATATATTAATGTTTTATATGGAATTGAGGCAACAGGAGTTGAGTACATAAGGTAGCGGTTTGCGTGCACCGTCTACCTATTTCTTACTTCATGTGCTTTATTGTTTATTGGAGGCCGTATGATTCGTTCACATTGCTTTATTACTGCGACAAATTGTAATCATTTATTTTAAGTTCTATTTTTATGTGCAACCAAATGTTTGGACTTTATCACTCGTTGGTGGATTTTATATTAAGTTATTGTTTAATACAATATTACTTGTATTATTATTATCTTGCATAGAATTGCGTATTACATAATTATTTTATTTTGTGTGATAAAAAAGTTATGCTAGCTATTATCGGCTATTAGAATGGAGTTTATTTTGACGATTAGTGAATTAATATTAATTCATTAACGAAATTATCGTTACAGGTTCGAAAATAGCACCATTTTTTCACATGTACTTTTGAGTATGGGTATTAATAAAATCTCATGCTCCAAAATTCTTATGTTTGGATCAATACAAATGGCCGGCAATATGTTGGCTTAATCGAATAAAATATAATGAAACAAAATATGAAATGTGTAACGTATATATTTTGATGAATAATGTTGAATAAAGATCATGTTTGTATTTTTTGGCATTATATCAATTAGAATACAATATTAACATTAGTCAAATTACATACAAAACATGTATTTTGCTCAAATAAAAGAAGGTCATCTTTTACCTATTACACTAGTTACAATACAAACTATTTGTTTTTATGTTTATTATATTCAATGTGAACTATTTAATACATAAATTACGCTTTACTGACTTATTTTATTGGATTATACTCTATTGAAGCCAATGGGCTTATTGCAGAACATTTATTTTGTAGTAAATTATATTTAAAAAAATTCCGCAATAATATTAATTAATTAATATTAAACAAGTTATATAATTCACATTTTATGATAACTTTCTTTTTCATTTAATACATTTTAGTTTAGATTTAATATTTTAATTTAGAGTTTAGGTATCATACCTCAACTTTTATCGGTTTAATTGTTTTTTTGTTTTAATGTAATATGAAACATTAACACTAAAGACGAATGTTTGTGTTCAGTCTAAAATCTAAAAAAATGTTAATCATTTCGGCTTATGTGTTTGTGCTCAGTTTCATAGGCGATTGAACTTTTTTTCAGCTCTGTGTTTGACGCCCTCAAAAAATAAATGTATGACTAGAAGATAATAATACTGCATGATATTAATAAATGTGGAAAGCTATTAAATAGTTAACATAGTATTGAATAGTATTAACAAAAACACCGTTATTTAAAAATCGACTGCTCTATTTAAAGGTAATTAACTAAGAAGGCCTAATATTAATATTAAACTTAAAAATGAAGTGAAGATATTTATTAAAATAGGTTAAGGTAAATTACTTCATATTTTATTTACAGTTCTATAGATATATTGTACATAATAATCATATTCACATAAAAGTGCTATTATTTTTAACTGATTTTTTCAAGTTAGGTACTTAGGCCCATTTAAAAAGTTTATATAAAGATAGACCAGAGTATGAGATGAATAACTGAGTTAACATGCATGAATAATTTATTGAAACTCTATACTTTGTAAATATTATACTGCAATTGTAGCAACATATTGTTACATTGCAAATACTTAAACGTCATGTATTGTATAATATTGTGTAAATTAGACAATATTTGTTTTGAAACTGTAAATTACTTTGACGTTTAAGTTAACCTATAACAAGTATTAAATAAACATGACCAATAAAATTATAATACCTCCAAAAATTAAGTTGCTAACTTAATTTCTTTATCGGGAAAACTGTTTTAGTTATTTAAAACATGTTAATGTTATTAATGTTTAACATAATGTTTAAACATTACATGTATGTATTTGCAATGTAACAATTTGTTGCTACAATTACAGTATCATATTTACAAAGTATAAAGAGATTTTCCATTAATTATTATGCATGTTAACTCAGTTATTCATCTTATACTCTAGTCTATTTCTTTATATAAACTTTTTTAAATAGCCTTAAGACTAAGTACCTAACTTTTAAAAAAGTTAATAATAATGGAATGCTTATGTAAATATGATGATTATACAATATATCCATAGAACTGTAAATATGAAATAATTTACCTAACCTATTTTAATAATCATTTTCACTTCATTTTTTAAGTTTAATATTAATATTAGGCCATTTTAGTTAATTACCATTAAATAGAGCGGTCGCTTTTTAAACAAGTATTCTTAACAGTATTTTTGTTAATACTATTCAATACAATGTTAACTATTCAATAATTCTCCACATTTATTAATATTATTCGGTATTATTATCTTCTAGTCATACATTTATTTTTTGAGGGGCGCCAAACACAGCCGAAAAAAGTTCAATTGCCTTTGAAACTGAGCATTAAAACATAAACCGAAATGGTTAACGATTTTTTATTTTTGTAACATTTTAAACTGAGCACAAACATTCGTCTCTAGTGTAAATGTTTTATATTACATTAAAACAAAAAAATGACTAAACTGATAAAAGTTTAGGTATGATACCTAAACTCTAAAAATTTATTAAACGAAAAAAAAAGTTATCATGAAATGTGAATTAACTTGTTAAATATTAATTAATACATTATTATTTCGGAAATGTTTATGTTATTATTATTTAACAACTAATCCACTACAAAATAAATGTTCTGCAATTAGCTCATTGGCTTCAATTATTGTGGTATAATTCAATAAAACAAGTCAGTAAAGCTTAATTTATGTATTAAATGGTTAATATGTAAAAAAAATATGACCTTGTTTTATTTGGACAACATACATCAAATTATACATGTTTTGTATGTAATTTGACTAGTGTTAGTGTATTCTAATTGATATAACGCTAAAAAAATACATACATATAGTCTTTTTTCATAATTATTCATCAAAATATATACGTTACACATTTCATATATAATTTTAATATATTTTATTCGATTAAGCCGCCATATTGGTGGTCATTTTGTATTGATCCAAACATCAGAATTTTTGGAGCATGAAATTTTATTAAACTCTATACTAAATCTCCATACACTTGTGAAAAAAATTGTGCTATTTTCCGACCTGTAACGATCCTTCATTTTTTCTTCTAAGCGACCTTATAATTTTTAACGATTAAGTTCACCCAACTTAATTATTTGAAAGTTGAACACTGTTATTGTTTTTATTTATTTCCCATCAGTCGAATGAATCTTCATCAGTTCTCAGTTGCGATATCTCCTCGGATGATAAGTACATTGTCACTGGATCTGGTGATAAGAAGGCCACCCTCTATGAGGTTATCTATCACTAATAATTTATTGATTGGGTGAGGGAGTAAACTGAACTCTTAACAATATTGGTCCATATCCACCAATTACCTGTCCTGTCCAGGCCGAGAAAGCCAACCTTACTTCTTGGATTGAAGTACCTACATTATGTACTCTCTTTCCTTTACGTACTAATTCAACTGTACCATCGAATGAGCTACACACCTGCAAGCATACACAGAGCCTACACCCTCTGATCGCCTCTTTTGTCCACTTCGTATGTGTCCATGTATGTATGTTCTCACTGCTAATTAATTCATATGGCAATATTCAAACCGGTCTATGTTTGATGATATGTTATTAATTTATACATGCATACTGTAGCCTTGGTACACAATCTGCCCCTTCTCTTCTCCTGACCCTTCTTTTCACCCAAAATGCTGGAATTATTTGAGTACGTATAACGAAATTCATATATATTATTTAATTGCCTAGCAGTAAGCAACTACATACTTCGGGCAAAGTTGAAATGCATTTGATTTCATATTTATATTAGAGAAGAAATAATTTTTGTATGATTATCACAATTTAAATTTTTTATCGGCAGACTACATTATAATATTGATTATAAAATGTGGGATCGATACTTAAAAGTAAGCCTTCAAACTTTGTGGAATTAATATTTTTAAAACTTAAATGTTTCATTGTATTTATTAATTGAACTATTAATTTCGCACTTAATTGGCTAAAGCTTCGACTATATAATCGTGTAACTAGAAAAAATATGGTGTGTGCATTTTATGCGTGGTTTTATATAAGTATAATTTGACGTAATATTGATTAATGTATTATGATTTATTGGATTCTCACAAAAATTGAATTAAAATGTCTAATTATTCTTGCTTAATTTGCGAACTATCCGGCTTCTCTATGATACTTTATATAATTTTAATCCAGTTTCTTATATTTATATAGTGTACTGTATCAAGAGTCATCTCAATCTATTCACCCAAGTTACATATTTCTTTTGTATATTGTATCATGAATGCCACCTCTGCAGGTAACACCTACACTGGCAAGATTCATTTGTAATGTATTATATACACATGCATCCATATTATTATTATCAATTTTGAAGAAAAACTGTTTCTACATTCAGATTAATTTTTCGCATCACTTGCTAGTTACTGTAGTTTTACTATTATTTGCAGGTGATTTGTATCGAAAAATTCGAAATCTATACATATGGGAATTACACACTGGTTATCCTCATCTCATTTTGGGTCTCCTTAGATCTGTTGCAATCTCTTTTTATTCCAGTTGCTAGCTGTTTTATCCAGCTAATTTTTCCATTTGGCGTGTATTTTCACTGACCCCAACCCACCCCCTTTTGCTCCTGTCCACCTACCAGTCAACTTTTTTAATAATGATGTTGATTGACATCTTTGAAACTTTAGAACTTTATCCTGTATATAAATACATACATTATTATACACATGCGTTACAATGACGGCGTTTTATTACGTACTTGACTGCAGCGAATAAATATACTTGTCTTCTGTTGTAATTTTTTTATTACTATTTTGACTGGATTCTGTTTTTGAACCTAAAAACACGATAAATATATTTACTCTCCATTAGTTTACCTACGTAAACGCAAAAATAACTTTGATAACTACAGCAATAACTATTTCGTGTTAAAATTCCACAAATGAAAATTTGTTTAGAGAAAATTTTGTTGATACATTTAATAGAATTTAAACGTTATCCATATTGATCTACTAATGGTGTTATTAATAGTAATTTGAATCGCGCTATAGTGTCTATTTCATCTTAGATAAGGTTTGTAATCTTGATGTTAGGGAAATCCGATATTTTAGTGAAGAATCTAGAGCGAGCGACAAGTACCCTCGTTCTAAAAAATAATTAAAACTTCACTAGCCGCCAAAACATTTGTTTTGAGGGGTTCTTGTTACTCTTTATATTCTTTGGTTATGCAAGACTCATTAATTATATATTACCCTAAAATTGTGTCATTTATTTGAGAACTTTCAAGTGTTAAAACAAAAATATTAAGATAGTTATCAAGCAAATTTTATAAAATTGTAACGACCAATTTATTTTAGATTTCTAGCAATATTTTTATCTTAACCAATAATCAATAATTTTCACAAAACGTTTTACAGACCTCGCATTTTCAAGTATAGGGATTCAATAGTAGACCTAGGAATTGACAAATACATAACCTGTATGTGCACATACAGGTTGATACACGTATATAGAAGATGTATTATTTTTAATTTCTAAAATATATTGCACTAGATTATTTATTTTTCACATTTTTGGCTTTGTATTATTAGCGTAGCCGAGTTCTATTGTAATATATTTATGAATGCAAAACATAAATAATATTTTTTGTCAAATAAAATGACACCCTCAAATAGGCAATATAAAAACATTAAAAAATATTTTTTATTAGGACAATGATGAAAAATGCGAAAGAGAATGTAATATACAAAGCAGTGGCATGAAAGTGGGCTAACAGTTATACAAGTAACATTTTAAATTTTTGTGCCAAATGTTATAAATAGATACACAAATTCTGTGGGTGAAAATACAAGAAAATCAGTCAAACATGCCGTATATACGAGTAATACATAACAATAATATACAATGACGTAGGTTACCCAAGAGTCAGTAAAATGAGCATCAACCATCGATGAAATATGCCATTAAATAAGCTAAACATAACTCAGCGACAAATTTTAAAATAATGCTACAGAATTACAGTAGTTTAGCCTGTCATTATAATGCAATATTTATAGAATAAAATTCCCAATACATTATATTAGTTTAGTGTTAACTCTTTAATAATGCTGCTGTAAATGCAATAAATCTCATTTTATATTAAATTGATACAAATGAGTAAGGTATGTGAATTCTTAAAAAGTAAGTTTACAAATTAATTGAAAATGTGTTCCTATTTCATGCTGTAATCAGTAATGAATGTGTTTACAAAGAAGTCAAATTGCGACATTTTAAATGTGGTAAGATGAAAAAAATACAATTATTTATTTGTTCCTATTCTTATTCCGATCTCTTTGACTCCGACTACTCGATTTGCGGTTAGACGTTGACGAGGACACTGGTTTTGAAGGGCGACGATTCGTGGCAAGAGGATGGCACTATAAAGAAGAAATATATTATAGAACAATATAAAATTAAATAGAATATATATACCCTTTTAGAAATATAGTTACGTATAACATGGGCTGATAAATAAACGTACTTCATCAGTTGATGCACCTGGAAGATCAATATCAAAGCTCCTCGATTTAGACTTTTTTGGCTTACTGAGTGATTCATTATCGCCGGACCTTTTTCGACTTCCTTCGGCAGTATCACTCGACTAAAAAAATAACTTTGCTAAATATACACTACTTACAAATCCTGGAGTAGTATAATATATACGAACTCAATCATTATACAATATGTGAAATAATGAGCATACATACCTGGGCACCGTCTTCTAGTAGTTCTTCGGGATTTTCAACGTCAGGAGTGATAGGAAGATACATTAATATGTCACTTTGTTCTTCTTCTTCATCACTGAAAATAGATACAACATTTTTGTGCATGATAGTATGACAAAATCTAGTTAGTAAAATTAAACTTTGATAAAACAAAATACTGATGTTACCTGCTGAGTAAAGCTGGAATTGCTTCAACTGTCTCAATATCGACTTCTACATCTTCCTGAGCTTTCACTAAATTAAAAGAAATTAGTAAATGTTATGAGATTGACTATGTTTTATCATAATATTACAACATTATTACCGCTAGTTTCTTCAACTTCTTTGTCTTCATCCTCCAAATCAAATTCAGACTCTCGTTCATCATATTCAACATTTTCATCAAGTTCCTTAAAATCTGGAGCAAATGCTGACCAATTTTGCTAAAAAAGGATAAATATGCAATGAACTGCTAAGATTCAAGGCGATTTAAACTTCGGAGAAAATAGCCCTAAATTTCCATCTCATTATAAGATACAAACTAAATAAATTCTTTAACGATTATTTGGTATATTTTCAAGTACTGATCTTTTAGATACTACATTGAAATACAAGAAGTTTGTGTTAACAAGTAGAAATTATGTATGTCTGATAATTTTTAATTACATGCAAAATGATTTTCAATAAAAAATAAACATAGGCAAAATATAAGTAATGCGTGACTTACAACTTGTGTTTGCGCCCAAATTGAGACCTGTTCCTTGTTGATGGAGTTAGAAAGAGAGACAACGATGGGCCGTAATGGATGCCAGACAACATCCAGTAGTGTTTCACCTTTCTGACCATGCAAGATTTTGACCAATGTTCCACTAGCCCGTTCCCACATATAGATTGAGTGCTGTTTCATGGAGCCGGCACATACATACTCACCGTCCCCACTGAAGCAGCACTTTCGCCAGTGACTCCTGTGTAATAAAACGTGAGAAATTCAAACATTAACTTACTGATATATACACAAGAGCTATAGTATAAGTATGTATACATACACATAATATATACGACACAGTATGCTTGAAATCTATACGTCATATTCATTGTGGAAAAAGGACAGATATCCGATCAGAAGCTTTGCGGGGAAAATAATTTTCAAACCAATTATAAAATGTTATCACTCATTATAATTATATTATTAATTAATTAATTGTAATTATTTACAAATAACACAATTCCTAAAAATTGAAAATCTGCATAAAAACACAATTTAAGTAGCAGAAATGGATCTAAGATATTTTTTAGAAATAACGCTAACTAAAGTATCCTTGCTGGATTATTAAAATCGAATTAGTTACTATAATTAATAAATAAAGTAGAAAGTTTAAACTATATACCTAATAATATAGTAGTAATTAATATATTATATAATAAAATGTATATATAGGGTTATCCATAAAAACAGCATTTTCGGTCACTATTTTATACTAAAAGTAGTAGACATTCTGGTCGTCCATTTTCCCAAGCAATGGATGAAAATATTCAAAAAGTAAGAAAACTAATATAAAATAATAATTCTGAGTAATATATTTCTGCCTCTTCTCTTCAAAAGTCTATCTGCATGTAGGATCCCACATTTCTTAACTGGAAATCATAAACTTCAACCAATGAGCCAACCTTATTT
Organism: Invenusta paracnida; assembly: GCA_036023295.1. Lineage (NCBI taxonomy): Eukaryota > Metazoa > Platyhelminthes > Proseriata > Coelogynoporidae > Invenusta > Invenusta paracnida. The sequence continues at coordinate 12,562 of JAYRBW010074806.1, forward strand.
AAATGGAAATTTGGTTGTAGTTGACGAAAAATGACTATTTCGGAGCACATTCCTCCAATAAGACAAATACATGAGCGGGTTGGGCCAGATGATGATCGTTCAAGATTAGCCTGGCGAATATATAATTAATCAATGACAACATTTCAACATTATCGTTGCATATAACTTTCGAAGTGATTATATCTCTTCCACGTATTTTAGTCTGGCGAAAATGTGAATGCAGAGGTATATAACTTTTATTGCAATAATTTAGCACTTATGGTGAAGTAATTAACTATCAATTATGTATGATTTAATACAGTAGAATTCGCCTATTACGTATGTTTTCAAATGCACTGAAAAAAATCCTATCCTGAAGGACCTGGATGCTGATAGATTCAGCATCCATGAAAGATTCCTCGGTCTAGAAATTGAAAATCCAGTGTCTAGCTTCATTGTTGGATGTTGAAAATATAGTTTTTGTATTGCACCATTTCAAAATAGTCCTACAAGGAGTAATCTCTGACGTCCCGGACATTCCAGAGGCCCCCACAAGTGATTTAAAGCATATGGCAACCTGTATCTACCATTGTCAACCTTGAATCAGCCTTTTATTCATCTGAAATATTTACTGTAAACTTTTATTACAATTCTAAACTTTGGTCTCAATGACGATTTAGGAAATATCAGGAGGACCCGAAAAAGACGTCTGATAAAAAATTGACTCATAAACATTGACGCAATAAAATTTTAGTACGTGTTAGGGAGTTTCAATTCATTTGGTTGAGAACCAGGCAATACTTTAAACACAGGAAGTAAAACTCGCGAAAAGGGATACTTTCAGTTATGGGCTTACAAAAAAATGTAATTTTCTACCCTTTATAGATAACTGTATCGAATCCTATAATCCTGCAGTTGTTACAAGTATAAAAATTCATCTGCATGACTCTTATCTTATCTTTTATTTTAAAATAAATTAGTTTAGAATAGTATTTTATTATCATTAGTATTTACAACTTTTATTCTATACTTTTAATTTATATTGTGGAAAATGCACAACTTAGCCAACATAATATTTAATATCCACAAGGTAATATATGAAATAAGTAGTAATGTAATACTAAATATGCCACTAAAAATGTAATATATCAATATTCTGGCACTGTGTGGTGCTGGTATACAATTATAAGTATAATACTTATAACTTACAAGACTTGTTAAGTTTACAGTTAATATATATATACTTTAACTATATACTATTATCCCTATATTATATATGCATATTAAACATTAATATCTTAACTTTTAATTTTGCCTATATTATTAGCTTTTGAATGACTAGACTTAAAAATCTGAAAATTAGTTTTAAAGACAAAAAGTCAATTTTGTCTTTGAAGTCTGCAATTTGTGCTAGATGTAGTACTGTACTGATGGTTTTATAGCATATATACAATTGTTCTTGGGGTTGTTATAATAATAATAATGATCTGTCTTATTCATGGAACAATTATTACCTGTACATGATAATCAAAGGCTTGAGATTATGCTGATTATCAGATAATTAATATGTAGGTATGTAGTTCAAACAAGTGTTCATATAAACAATATATATAACAGTATATTACTATAATATAGCAAAATTGATAATAAAAAATACTACAGAAAACAGAGTATACCTACAACTAATTGTAGAATTAATATAAACTTATAAATATATACTTGTAAATAGTTTGATACAAAATGATTTAGTATATATTCTATAATGCTGTCTTAAATATAAATAGGTACATATTCAGGGGCGGACTCAGGAATTTTACGAGAGGCACAAGGTCAGAAGGGCAAAGCTATTTACTTCAAAGGGGGGCATAAACAAGGCAGGATTAACCATTAGGCTAATAAGGCTGTAGCCCTGTATAGCTCCCTATATATAGGCTGATTGGTATTTAACTATTAATTACTAAAACATAATACTTTAGGCCCATTACCGAAAATATCCTTTTTATGAGCTTTGCGTCCCGGTGTTATAGTAGTCCCTGTTGAGAATTTAGGGATCCACGAGTGAATACAAAATGTGGATATTTTTACCCCCCCTCCCCCCCCTCCCACTGGTCCTTCTACTGTTCATTTTTATTATTCCCATTATTTAAAAATTAGAGAAAAAATAAATAAAAAACGAATAAGAAATTAAAACAAACTATAAACACTATTTTCGCTTAACCCAAGAGTTAGTTTTAAGGTATCGGAAAAACCGGTATATTTTCTATGTTTTAAAACCAAAGCTCAGGTTAATACTAAGTTTAAGACTATAACAAATTTTAACTGACTCTAAAACCAAAAAGGGAGTTTTAAGACTTTAAAAAGTGTTTACGTTTGGTTTTTGCGACAGGGTTAAGCTAAAACTTGGTGCTAAAACCAGAGTTAAACCAACAATAGACTCACCCAATGCTTGACTACACACTGCAGTTTTAATTCGACAATTCGTTCAGGATAATGGCATAACTGATGTCAAGTGGCACAACCTCCATATTCCCAACATTTTAATTTTCTGTCATGCATGTCATGCTTTAAGTTGAACAGAGAACTTATGAGCTTGTTTTATGATTTAGAGACGATTGTTGCTGCTGATGGTGACTATCTAATAATATACGGTTATTTAAACGTTTATATTATCCTTGCTAATTTGTTTTTAAATATTACATACATTGAATTGTATAATTTTATATGAATAAATTAGGTTATTACAAATGTTTCCTTGTTCAATAACAAATAATATATAATAGTAATTAGCATTTAAAAGTTAGCAGCAAACCCACCCTGTAACAAGATCTTTAAGCTTCTGCGTAGGTTCAGGATCACCCGCAGAGTTGTCTCGCATGGCATCAGCACAATTGTACACACGAATGACTCGGTCAGCGCAGTTTAAGAGGAAACACCTGTTAGTGGGATAGAACAAAATATAATATATTAGATGTCAATTAATTGAGCAGTTTTTCACAAAATGACAATAAACTACATCTCATGAAGTAAACATCATCCTTTGTAAAAAACATTTATTATTTTATAAAAATACTTATACAAATTTGAAGTTATATTAAAAAAGGCAATACTTTGTCAATATAGGTAAGCATGTTTTAGGATCCATCCATTAAAATCTATAACTAGATTAGTGCATAAAAGAATTCCATATACTATAGTAAGTACTCAGTTAATGTTACTTTTTAAAATATTTTATTTAAAAGGATCACGGAATCATATGGAAAAAACCATATCATATCGGTTACAATTAAAATTATATAAGTAACGCCCAAAAATATTACCTATACAAAAAAAGGAACCGTATATATAAGTGATATCATAAAAAGTGTGTATTTTAGGTTTAAGCTTTTTAAAAAAGCCAAGTGTTACAAAATATTGTCAGTGTATTTTATATTCACAACGTATGTGTACATTAATTAGATGATGCGGTAGCATCATCAAGCCAAGAACAAGAGCGACAGCAATTAGCTTAAGAGATGTTAACTGCTCTAGTTCTTAGTGCTAAGGAGAATAGGCCCATTTTTGACCGCTAATAAATCAGGATAGAATGCACTTAATATGAATTTTTGAAAAGGTTTCTAGATACTTTGAGGAGTTCGTTTCTTGACTTTCATTTTTGTTTAGATATCAATTCATTTTTGAAAATATGTCTATGACTATATTGATATAATTTCATGCATACAACGTAAATAATAATTATCTATTTATTTATAAAATCCCGATGAAACATACACATTGAAACATTTTTGCATATTTCGTCGTTTTAATTTTTTTCGTATGATTAAATTCCAATATTTATTTTCTAAGTAGTATGAGTTATACGTAATTTTGTAGATTTTAGTTTAAACATGTTTATCAAAATAAAATATGAAAATATGAAAATATCTTTCCGTATTGAAATTGTTCGCTTTGCTAAGAAATAGTTACATTGTGATTTAATCTCATTATTTCCTGTCTAATGTGTAATTAGTATTATTTTCACATAAATAAATCTGCGATTTTATTTCGTTACATATTGATAGGTAAAACTGTTGTACTGCTTTTATTGATGCAATTCCAGCGATTATACACACCAAAAGACAGATTTTCAGTCAAAAGACAGTCGTTTATTCGGCTAACGCCTCATTGATAATTTTATAACTTGTTATATGCGTACAATTATATTTCACTATCTTATCCTTAACAAACATTAACTATAACTTATACCACATCAAAAGCCAGATGTCCAATCATATTGCTTTAATTGCGTACTTTGAAATCTGATAACCGTACGAGCACGATTGAATATTAATTTGATAATTGTATGTTAAATATTAATTAATTATTAATGTGATAATGCAGACAATTATGCAAACAACAATGCAGAAAGAAATCTTAAGGTTTTTATTTTGATAAAAATAATTAATTTCAATATTGAAGAGTTTATACTAAAATCTACATAAATGCGAATAACTCATACTATTTTGAAAAATATAATTTCATTGGAAATTAATAACTATAACAATGAAATATGCAAGAATATATTTTACAGGATTTTACAAACACATAAATTGATATCTAAACAAAAACAATAGCGTCGCAAAAATAGTTCTTGGCTTTTATTTTTGCGAGAAAGCCAAGAACCGAACTCTTCAAAAGAAAAACGTTGACATGATATGAAGAAATAACAAATGTTCCATTGCCAAACATTTTTCATAATTTTTGTTGTCATATTTTTTATGAATTTTACAGGTTATACGTATTCCTATGTTCCATATTGATCTATACGTTTATGCATTTTAAACAGAAAGTTTTGTAAGAATTACATCTTGGTGCCAAGTTTATATAAATTTCTTGGATGGCTGTACTACGCATCATAAATATCATTTTCACGTTTGTTTTTAAAATCTTGGCGCCCTTTTTATATCAATTTCTTTAATGGCTGTACTTCATATCATCAATATCATTTCAACGTTTTTCTTTCGGTTCTTGGTTTTTATATTTGTGACGCTGTCGTTTTTGATTAGATAAAATATATAAACATATAAACAAAAAACATTATTCTATTATCAGTTATATATTGTCCTTTACATTCAACAATGGTTCTAAAATCTGCAGCCATCTTGGTCAGAGCGCCTGACATTCGCATATTTGTGAAAAGAGTAAGTTGTTCTCCGAGAAATTCTTGTAGCCCATTTTTAGTATCGAAGTTACCTCTTCTTCTGATAGCCTCTAGTCGAGGAAATATGTAACGGTCGCATAGGTTACAGCCAGGAGAATATGGTGGTTGTTTAAACAACCTGACATTAATGCTCTCCAGATACTCCAGGTGGTAGCCTTGAAAAACATGTGAACGAACATTGTCATGGACAAGGCGTATGTTTTCACATAGCATCAGTCGTGCTAAGGATGCATAGAATTGTTTCATCGCTCGAAGAAAGTCGATGTATACATCGGAGTTGCTGTATTTCTTCTATCCAATACTTGGAATAAATGCTCACCTCGAGAGGACACGGTAACAATTGTTAAAAACTTCTTCTCCATAGTTGATCGTACATGCGTTTGACGCTGATCTCCATCTGGTTCCACTACATTACGGGGTAAATTTTTACGTAATAGAACAATTTTTCGTCGATTGTTACCATGTTTGCTTTTACTATGCGAGATTTGAACTGGAACAGTATGTCTTTGCAAGCCTTCACTCGCTGTTCTCGATGGTAGAAGTGTCGCTAAATCCTAATTTGCTATTTTTCGGGTTACTCAAATATTTTCTGGCCATATTAGAATCATTGTAACTAAGTGTAATTATCAAGCATATATCAATGTTTACTACAAATTATAATATTAAATACATATATTGTATTATAATTATAGAGCACAAATGATGAATTAGAGAAATTTTATCATTGGACATATTTGTTCATTAAAGATCACACTATGTACATGATAATTGTTAAACAAAAATATCGATACGTATGAAACAATAAAAAACAAAATAAATCAATGAAAATTTATTTTTCAGTGAGTTTTTGGAATTTTGTATGGACCACCATCCGCATTATAAAAATTCTTTTTTAGGACATTTTCAAAAAGGCGATTGGACACAGATTGTTTCTTTGGTTCGATTTTGTCCTTATCTTTTAAAAGAAGTTAGAATTCCTCATCACGTTCTTCAATTTTTTTTTCATAGACTCTTCGTGAACTTTAATTAATTTAGCTTTTTGGACTAAACTGTTTTGGATTTCAAGTTCCTTAGCAGTCACGCCTTCTGACAAATCGACCAGCTTTTGATTTTTCTTCTTCAAAGGATGCTATCAACAACTTCTCCTGTTTTTCGTTTTCTGAATTTCATCAAACCGCTTTTGTTCTTGTAATGTATTCGTATGTTGTAAGTTGCATGAGCATTGGAAGCCTTCGGTAGCAGCCTTCCTATTAGACAATAATTATAAGAATATGCAAAAGAAAAATTGGGTTATTGGTCGCTCAGAATTCGGATGAAGGATTTAAAAATCGGTTATTCGGGTCAGTTGCATGAAAATGCTGGTCTATTTAGCGACAGTGGTACTCATTTATGCCGTATGAAATCCATCTGGTGTGCATCCATATTTTCCAAGATCTTCAGTTAAGATGCGATAGAAAATGCTTTCTGATAGATCAAACATCCCAGAAAGTTTATGAACAGTCAGATCATTATCGTCGTTAATGGCATGATAGTCTATTAGACCAACACTCTCCTTTCTCCGATCACTAACTCTTGTTCTACTTCCCCGAATTCCTTCAAAACTGTGCAAAGCTATTTTTTAATCCTAATTTTTAACACAACGCCACATACTTTAATGATAGGTTTTCAATAATGATATTCTAAATAGTTCAAAATAAGTTTAAATATTCAAATAAATATAGATTTATTGAAGTATCATATATAATCTAACTGTCGTTAAAACATAGACAACAGAAAGATACAATTCATCATAGATATTTGTATATAACATAGATCATGTAAAAATACGAACTTTTTTACGAAATAGCCTATATCACGTATGATTAATAATTTTGTAAATATAGGTATCATTTTTTAATTTGTAACACGGCTAATATGTAATAAGGCCACCAATAAATGTTATTTTTGTAAAATAAAAAAATATAATTGACACATTTTTTTGTATTGTAGGCAAGACAAAAGTTAAAACATACGAAAGAAAATGTATTAAAAAATATTTAGTTTTAAACCATATAGACAGTAGACAGGCTAAGGCTAGCCTAAATATAATATATTTTGCAAAGCTGCATAAAAATTTAAAAATCTAATTTTTTATTATAATACTATAGTCTAAATGTAAAATTAACTAAACTTACTCCCCACGGCGTGCAAATTCAATGGACTTAACGGCGGCATTAGCAGCTGAGTTGGTTGATCGGAAGGAAGTGACCATTTCAAGCGTGTCTGATCGATAGATGCAAACCTGGAGATCAATAATTGTGTCAAAAACAATTCATGGTGACAAAATAAATAGAAGAGGATGTGAGTAAGTATATCCTTTAGATTAATAAAGCAAGATTTATCAATAAACACACTTTGTGTAATAAGTTAAACAATTTCAGGATCCCTATAGAACCAATAAAAGAAATTATGCTAGTTTTCGAAAAAAGTTTATCTAAACACTATATATAATCAGCAACGATAATTTTATATTAAACAGTACATTAACGTAAACATACTCGTACATGTATGTATACAACAAATAAATATAAAACTAAGTATATAGTAATTATTTCGAACGAAGTAACTTTTATTAAAAAGTGCAGCAATCAATATTAATTATGATTAACCTTTTCGCTTGGAAAAGCAAGAGTCAACACAAAGTTTAACTGCCTTGACAATGATTAATACATTTTTTCAAATACAAAAACTTACAGACAAACAAACAACCAATTCCATTTTCGAGATTAATTAATTTTTGTAATCTTATAATTATAGAAGTCAATCCTCATTAATTAGGGTGATTTCACTGATTTAACAACAATGGAAGGCAATTTTTTCCAATAATGCAACATGCAATATTTTAAGTTTTGAAATATATTCAAAAGGTCGAGATATTAAATTAATGTAGATTATAAATTTCATTCGAATTGGTAAGGGAATCTTTCAAATGCCATTATAATTCCCCTGTAGCCTGAAGTGTTTCTATAAACTACTTTTATTTGCTTACAGTTTTCAGAAAATAGTGAGAGACTGCGAGGTAGATGATGTTGCAAACTGAAATCAGTGATAACCATCTTGAATGGTTATACTACTATACAACCCTGGAATTTAAAAACGCCGCCCCTCGAAAAACAAGTAATTATTAACAATATTTTGATAATATTTATTAACAATTTAATTATTGATAAAATAAACATTGTGCTATTGTAAATATAATATATTATAGTTATTTATAATCAATGTAAATAAAAATACAGCATGTAAACATAAAAACTGTGAACCAGTGCTGTCAAAAAACGGTATGGACAACTAACAAGAATATATGCTGTTTAAATACTTTGTAGGACCAACTCAGACTTCAACAATGGCATGTAAACATCTAAGAATAGAGTTTATTAAAGAGATAAAATTATCTTCAGGGATTTCTTGCCAGATAAACTGTCTGATGCCATAGATTCTCCATCCCATGGATTTGCTCATCCTTCAGGTGCAACTTTAGTTACAGGCTCACATGTTCTCAATTGGGTTGAGATTGGGGAATTGTGCAGGTCACGGAAGAAAAGTCAACCCTAGGTCATTGATCTTTTGTGTCGTCCTGCAGCTTGTATGAGCTGTTGGATTATTATGTTGGTAAAGCATATTCGGTAGAGGGAGAATAGTCAAGTGCAACTTGTTCTTGGAGGATGTTGCAGTAAGCTTCTGAGTGGGGTCCTTGGCAAGGGGCGCAGATTGTCAGAAACAATACCCTCCCATACTATAATCCGTCCATCAAAGGAGTGAACAGGTGGCCTGATCATCTGTGATTGTTAGGCTTTACCAACGCACTTACCGCATCTACAGAGTTTGAACGGGGCGTATTGGCGATTCATCAGAGAAAAAACACCTGTTGCTCCACAGTCCAGTCCAATCGCTGTGGCCCACTGTAATCATAATTGATAATGACAATTACTTAACAGTGGTTTCTTCTTGACTATTCTCCCTCTGCCGAATATGCTCTACAAGCATGATAATGCAACATCTCATACAAGCCTCAGGATGATACAAAAGGTCAATGACCTAGGGTTGACTCTTATTCCATAGCCTGCACAATTCTCCAATCTCAACTCAATTGAGAACATGCAACACCTAAAGTCGCGCCTGGAGGATGAGCAGATCCATTGGATGGAGGATCTGTGGCATTTGAGCACCTGGAAAGAAATCCCTGAATATTATGTTGTCTTTAATAGATTACACGCTGTTGTAAAGGCGTGAGTTTGTGCAACAAGGTAGCATATTTTTCTTATCTGTTCTTATAAAGTTCTTGGCAGCGCTGTTTCACAGTTTTTATGCTGTATTTTTATTCATATGCATTATAAATAACTATAATATATTATTATCATAATAGCACAATGTTTCTTTTTTATAAATAATCAAACTATTTGGAGATATTGTTAATAATTACTTTTTTCGAGGGGCAGCGTTTTTAAATTCCAGAGTTGTATGTTCAGTTGCTTATAAATGGCATATTTTTGTTTCAAAAATTTTAATATAGTAAAACGAATAAATAGTTTACATAAACTTTGCTGACTACTAAAAAAATAAGGCCCAAATCCAAATAAAATCACTCTTTGTCCTTTGTCAACAGAGCCGTTAGGAAACCTATTATTTTGAAATAACCTACCTAATCCAACATTATCATGAAAAGATCTGATCATTTTATCAAAATCTTATAATTTTTATACAGACACAGAAAAAGATTTGTTTGAAATTAAATTATTTAATTGAATCAGCGTGACATCAGTTGCACCAACCTTTGAGGTGCACCTGTACCTTACTGTTCAAAATTATAAATGTCATGCCAATAAAAAATTATGATTTATTTTGAAAATTAATTCCGTGACACCCTACAATTTGTTAAAATAATTAAAAATCTGGGGTTATTATATTAACCACCAATTCCCCATTTTTAAATCAATGGTAGAGAGAATACCCAGATTATTCCTTTATATATTTTAATAGGGTGTATTATCTCCACACATATTAATATACATTTTTAGCTATTTAATTTTTCATGTTCTAGGATGAAGTCCTCTTTAATTCACATAAAAGCAGTGACCCTTTGTATAATTTCGAAGTGTAAACTCTATTTAGGTTCACAAAAATAAGAAACACTAACTGTTTGAATAAGCTTAATAATTACATCGGGCAAACCAAGGACCGATAAGGACCCACCTTTCCTTTCGAGTTTCCGGTGTAAACGTGTTTTCCTCGTCGGTCAAATGAAGCGACAATATTCAAATCCGTCTTAGTTAAAAATAAAATAAATGAATAAGTAATAGTAAATAATATGTATACAAATATTCGTAATATAGAAAAATTGTTATTTAAAATATATGTAAAAAGTTAAGTTTCGTACAGTTAAACTACAAACATTTTTATTCAAGTACAGTAAAAGTATTCATAAATAAAAAGATTGGTTTGTTAGCAGGAAAGGGTTAATAATTTTTTTTGAAATCGAATCATTAAAATTATCAAATATTGTAGTTACTACGTATTGCAACAAAAAAACAATAAAAAAAAAATAATAATTATAAAGATAAAATACCGAGAATTTATTAAAAAATAACTAACACGATTAACAAATAAATCTTTTCAACTCACAAGGTACTTCTGTTAAGTTGTAAAAATGAGAATGTGTGAAAATAGACGGATTTGTTAGAAACATAATAGCAATGTCTGATTAAAACTACAAAAAAAAATATTTTAAAGGACATGAAATATAAGAGAATATTGTACATATAATTGAAATTACTTCAACTTTATTTTAACCTATTTAACGTATAGTTCAGAGTTAGCTATAAAAAATAATTTCATGGAAAATATAATTATATGAATTTCAAGTTCATTATCGTTCTATACAACGCTAAATACGGAACTTAAAGGACTGACCTCATCCTCTGGTTGAATGATTTTTGTTCCACCCTCAAGATTGAGAAGCACAGCAGGATGTCGGAGTGGACAGACAAGCAGAGAGGTGGAATTGCGCGGATTGAATTGGACCTTGAGCACAGGGCATGGCAAGCGGAAGGTGCGCTCACACTCACCAGACAGAGCGTCCCACACTGATACTGTGTTGTCTGTTGAGGCGCTCAACAGCTTTCGACTGTCCCGACTCCAGCTTAATTATGTAATTGTATGAGGGTACAAAGGGAAATTATTTTATTTAACTAAACGAAAATTATAACCAAAAAACTTCCCAATATTATAATATTATTGCTTAAAATATATATTAATTTTGTCGCGTCTACATGAACTTTATAAAAGATTAAACAATTCTCATTTGACAGTAAGCAAGAATTGTTTTATAATATTGTTACTTGAGCGTCTCATTTCACAAATCTTGAAATATTTAAACGTAAAGGACAATCTACAATACATTAAATAGCATTGCATCTTATGGGAAACGACGAGTGCATGTCAAAACTCCGTAAGGTTAAATACTATTCAACCTTTTATGCGTTTTGCTGAATGCGTTCAGTGTAAATTAATTTATTTTATTGTGTATCATCTATAATGAAAAAAATTAAAGGGTCATTTAATGCAGGTCTGTGACAGCTCTTTTTAAAAATATAGGTTGGGGAGGGAAATATATAGGAGTATATATATATAAACTTATAGTCTATAAATACAGTAGCTAGACTTGGTAACATTTGACCATCACTGCTAAGCATAAGAAATTTTGATGCTGAATTTATTTTTCGTCAAAGTGCTTGTTATTGCAGAAAAAAATTTGATAGCTTCAGCATGGCCGAAGAAATGACTGTCTAGATAATGAGTAGTTACTTGAGTTGTGGAAAAAAATATCTGATGTGTATATCAATTTTTTTGTCATTGTAGCATTTGTGGTTTCATCAACACTTAGACAGAAAAATAACTTAGATTTGAGTATATCTGACACTAGTTGATCAAGTAAATATAGACCTAAACCAAAATCAATACAATATGATACCTTTTCAAATTTTATTTCGAAATCTTTTACAATAATGCTGTCAGGAAAAATTGCTACAAATACTACTTTGGTTTCTTCAGTTGAATTATAGCTGCAACCTGATACAGTTGCTTTTGCGGCCCAAATTACCTCGTTTCACTACTTGAAAACACCAATACTAATACCAGTATTACCAATATTACTATTACCAAATACCATACTATACCAATACCATTATATACCAATATTACTAATACCAATAGTATACCATACTAAATACTAGTTGTAAAAAAATATAGGAAGTATAGGAGCTGTCACAGGCCTGTCTAATTGTGTTAAATAAGTAAAAATTATTGTGAAATTTGAGTAAGACACGGTTAGCAAAATAAGCTTATTAAATATATTTGTAAGATAATAAATCCAATGGTGTATTTATTTTATATGCAGGGTTCCCACGCTTTTTCCAGGATTTTTCCCTGGGTTTGTTTTTTAAATGGCAAGCACCGAAAAAAATGATAATTTAGTAAAATGGTTACTTTTTTATTATTTAAAATGACAAACATATTTTAATTAAAGTTGAATTTATGCATATTGTAATTTCAGAGATAATTACACAGTAATACATACAGATAATAAAA
>JAYRBW010074817.1:0-25352 GCA_036023295.1 Invenusta paracnida
CTTTTGAACTAGGTACTTCATGCTTTTCGTGATATTAAGATTTTTTGTGCCCAGATTTGGTGGAATGTTGCTTGACTTGACATTTACCACTATTATCACTTCGAAAATTGTTATTACATATTTTACCAATTGTATGATATTGATGGGTGCTAACAGATGAAGATGACAACCAATCAAATAACTTATCCCATTCTCTCTGATAAACAGTTTTAAAAGAAGGTATAAAGCAAAGGATTCAGTGATATTACTGTAAATAAAAGAATACACAATTGAAAAATATATATTATGTATAAAAAATGTAGTGTCTAAAATTTGGTGTATTATTCAAAATGACAGTTCAGCATTAGTCTAGTAAAATTAACATTTCAAGACTAATTAGTGTTATAACTACCTAACCTACTTACAGGGTGTCCATGCTTTTAGACCAGCATAATTTTAGCATATTTTAGGACATTTTCAGTTTTTTTTATATTTCAGGACTACAAAAAATTCATTTAATTATTTATATACAGTTTTCACTAATTCATATACACTTTGGTTTCTTAAGATTAAAAAATATTATGTACCTACACAAAATTGTGTATATTAAGAGTAAAAAATTTGTGTATGTAATCAAAAATGTGTGTATAATTCTGGAAAAAATGAAATTACATCACTGTTAATTATACTGAAATAAAATTCAATAAAACATGTTTTCTTCCACCAAATTATTTTTAGGATATTTAAGGAGGGTTTTGTGGACAGTTTGTCAAAATTTAAGAAAGTCTTAGAGTCCCTCAAAATGTATGGATATTTTAGGAAATTTTATGAGTGGCAAAATATTCTTAAGTAGAAAACAAATTTTTAATAAAATTTTGGAAAAATAGGAATTTTAGCTTCAAATTAAGAGGTATTGTTTAAAAATAGATAAAATTATAAAAAAATACGAAAAATAGGAGGTCTGTAAGGCCTTTAATGTTTTCTATGAATGCAACTAATTTAGCATATTTATACTGTTTATAAAACTTTTTTCTGTTTATCAGGAAATGATTAACATTTTTTTGTGGTTAAAGACTAATACTAGACCTGTACCCTACTCTATTTCAGAGACTTGCTCTTATGCAGAAAAATTCTACATCACATTAAAATAATCAAAAAATGCCACAAACAACTGGTAATGGTATGTTTCAACTCTATATAAATGTTCTATCAGGAAATGGTTAAAATTTATGTAATTTCTGTAAGTTTTTTGTAATTAAAAAGTGATACTAGACCTGTACCCAAATGTATTTTCAGACTTCCTGGCATACAACAAATTCCGAAAATATATTAGAGTTGGTACAGGTCTAGTATGCATGATTGATATACACAGGGTGGCCAGGGAATATGACAAAAAAATTTGTGTATATCATTTGTTCCAAAGAAATCAAATTTTTAAATACTTTTTTTATGACAAATAGCCCATGTAATGGTGAAATAATACATAAATCTAACAGATTCAATGTAAAACAATAAATTACATGGAATACATATATAAAATTACAGATTTATTATGTGGGCATAGCAAGAAATTTTTGTTAATTGTCTCAAATCAAACAAATATAGACATAAAAATTTAAATTGAACACATTTTAAAATTTGTGTATATCATTTAGGATTGGAGAATATTCAAGAATATTTTACCAAAATTGGAGTATATTCAAGCATACATTACAGTCAAATACCAATAATGCATGCCTCCCAGGGAAAAGCAAAAAGTATACATTATCCATACCAATTACCATACAAAACATGTAGTTGGTTAATTTAATTAAATTTTACACATTATTGGTGCACACACATTAATGATGGTGTGCATTATTGATGTTTGACTGAATATGTAACTTTTTTTCTCTCATGGGAACTTCCTGTAATACAAGAAAAATGCTATGTATCACATCATGTCATATCATTTATTATATTTAATGTTAAATTTACTCTTTTTACAGATCATGGAATGTTTAATAGGCATTGAGTTAAGAGATGAATGCAATAAGAAGAGTTATACAAATTTATCAAACACAAAAACCATTTCCTAATGAATTGAAACCTGAAATAGCCTTAAGAACAGGAATCAGCACAGATAAATTGGAGAGTGTGATCACCACAAGCTGATGTATTATGATTATTACTCAGTGTCAATTAGAAAATGTCACTACAAACTTAGCCAATATTATGTTGGATTTGAAACAAATAACATATTTCCAACACTCATCCCAGGTAACAAAATCTGCTATAAGTGTTTAAAGAAATTAACTGACTCCAAAAAATCCTCTGATAGTGATTCAATTGCAAAGAACAATGAAGATTTTTCTCACTGGAGGCAATTGCACTTTCACCTATCAAATTGAAGTTATCAGATAATCAACTGAAGAGAAAAACTGAAATAAAGGGTGATGCCATTAAGGAGAAATTTCTTAAAATAAGGCTATTTTCTGAAAAACTTTGAAGTCCAGCTTCTGAAAGTGAAAAGCTTCATTCTTCATGGATCATTTTGTAAGAATTTGTTTAAGTTTTAGAAAACAGTACAGCAACATCTGATAAAATCAAGATTCTGACTTTAGTTCCTGAATAATGGGCCAATCAACAGACGATAAATGAATTTAGTACATCACACTATTTAGTGAAGAAGGCAAAGAAGCTCTATCAAGATATGGGAATGCTGTCTGACATGGATTCTTTTGGAAGATACAAGCCATAGATTTCCAAAGAAATAATGGTAAAAGTGAAAAACTTCTATGAAAATGATGAGAACAATCATCTTCTTCACGGAATGAAAGACTGTGTCAGTATTACTACCAATGAGGGAAGAATCCACATCTAAAAACAATAGGTCTTGCTTAATATCAAAGAGTTGCATGAGAGATGGAAGAATGAAAATGACAAACCTGTTGGCTTTTCAACATTTGCAAATCTTTGATCCAAATGGTGTATGCTGGCTTGGTCAACAGGTATACACACACACAGTTTGTGTCTGTAGTCATCACCAGAACCCTAAACTAAAAGTTCAGGCAATCAATGCAACTTTGACTTGTTCTTCTCTGATGGCTGAAGTTGTGTGTAGTCTTGAAAATCAAGAATGCATGATGCACAGATGCAATAATTGTCCTGGAAAAGGGAAGTTTATAGAAAAGTTGGAAATTATTGTGCCTGGTGATGATGATGACAATTTCATAGAGTATCAGCAATGGATATCAACTGACCAGTGCACCTTGAAAACCATCAAACTTCAAAGAGTCAAGAGATGAGTTAATTGAAAATATATCAAAAGATATTTTTACCTCATATAACATAATTTTATTTCCAAAAGCTAGTCTCAAAATTTAGCCAAATCAAAGAATAAGCTACAAGATTTACTATTTTAATTGGTTAAAACATAGGTTATATCCCAGTTTCCTGCATTAAATTATTTTTCAATTTATTTAATACATTAAATATATACATATATATATATATTATATACCCATATACACAACTAAAAGCTGGCAGCTGCTTGTGGCCGCAACCACACAATGATTATCAAGAATCTCCTTAATTATAAAAATGTTGAAAAAATTGAAAAATAATTTAATGTAGGAAACTGGGATATTATAAAAATATATTAGCATAGGCCTATACTTATACTTTATAGAATAGGTCATACTACTCATAGGATACTTATTATTTATTCTAATTTAGTCTATTTAAAATATACTTGGCATTTAACTTAATAAGTTAACTTTTGGGTTAATAAATTAAATTAGAAAATTAATTAAGTTGTCTTTATAAATATTTTAGTGTTACTCTTACTGTTACATTAATAAATATAGGCAGTTATTATAATAATTTTTAAAATTATTATTATAATACTATTACCAATACTGTCTTAGTAATATTAATAATAGTGTACCAATTTATTAATATTATAAGTCTGTTCTTATTATTAAATATTATATAATATATGCTTCTCCCACCTCTGGCTCTGGCTCTGATTGGATGCACAATACACTAAAAACATGAGAAGGCAGAGAGCACTTATCAAACATGTGTATATATAATATACACATTGAGATTTTCTCTATGCTTAAAGCCAATCTTCCCCCTAGGCCAAGGCCATGAGAGTATACTCCCAGTCCCAACTCCCACCCACTTTAAAGTTTAAGAACTTTTACCTCTTAGAGTATTTGCCATGCAACTATGAAATGCATAGTTTGGTAATAATTATTATTTTTACATTGCAACGTAGCAGAAAAAAATTTGTTAAGACAGATGATATCCAATTACCTAACAGAAATAATTAGATTTCAAAGCTTCAGTTACCTATAAACTTCACTAAAAAATAAAATTTAAAAACGAAACTATCTTTTATAAAACAGTATTAAAACACTGCAAGAATATTAATGTTGGCAACATCTTAGAAATGCATGTATGAATCTTAATTTTTTTTAATAATCTTATAATAAAAAGAATAATTATCATTTTTATTGATCACACTATTAGCTGACGAATTATAATGTGCCAAAAGATGAGTCAAAATAATGTGCGTCTATGGCGTAGCTTGAGAGATACTACAAACTCTATTCATAATCAAGGAGATACCTATACCTAGGTCTATTTTTACAAAATAAGAGGATATGGGACTGAGGCCGATCAGACTTTCTCCCGAGGTACATCTTTGGTGGTGGAGAAAGTAGAGCTGAGGACAATATCGCATCTGACTTGTAGATCAATTTGTTGGAGGAGTATTAATATGAGTGAATTTCAGTAGGGTGTGCTATTTTTTAGGTGAAGATTGCTGTCAATCAAGTCGAATGATTGGGACATATCTAATAGGAAAAGATGAATGGTTTCGGTGCTGGAGGATGTAGCCTTTCCTGCTAGAAGGTTGATGGCTGCAAACCTTTTTAAAAGGGTTGACTATACTTTAAAAAATGTCGGTCTTCTTTTTATCCAAATTAAACATCATTATAGAAATGAAAAACAAAAAAATGTTTGAAGACAAAATATTAAAATGTTGATACAAAGTACATTGAACTACATAACATTGATGAAATTAATATGCAACATTTCTTGAGAATTTGGTGAAAATAGAGTTACGTGCAACTTTCTGTCATCCCCAGCTTTTTAGGATTTTTTATGACTGGTGTTTATTAGTTCTTTGTAAAATGCCTAAATTAAATAAATATTGATCAGTTTATAAGACTAAAAAATAAACCAAAAATTACACATGCGGTTTGATAAACAGTTACACGAAAAAACACATATTGCGGATGTGATGGAATTTAGCTTATACCTAATATAATTTAGTTATGCATACGGCTATTTAATATTATAGATATTTAACTACTATACTAACATATAGCAGTGATAAATTGTGCATGTATCCTATAAAACTTTAAAATATATATTGAAATTATTTATTTCCATATTACGTATTAAAATATTTGTCTAAACAATACAACAATTATGTAACTCAGACGTAACTCTATTAATCTTTATTTATATTGTGATTTAAAAGTGAAGACAAATGAGTACATACATTACATGATATATATTAATAGCACAGAATGTAAACAATTAGAGCAGAAACAGGAAAATAAAGTCATGAAACAAAGAAAGTTTAAATAAGATTTTCGTGCAAATAGTAACACAGAAACTTTAATATACTCGTATAGAGAAAATATAGAACAGTGCACAAATACATAGAACAAAATAGGACAGAGGTTGAAGAGAGGAAGTATATTGTGCAAAACTATGCAATGAAGACAGATAAACAGGAGATGATAGAATAGGAGAGAATAGAAAATTGAAGATAAAAGGGAGAAAGAAACAGTTAGTCAGGTGATGAAGTGTCTGTGAAAGATTTGATTATAGCCCGCGAGGATGGATCGAGTAAACTGGACAAAGGACGCGTAACTGTCTTGCGCACATTGATGTTTCCAACAGCCACGGAAGGCAGGGTTGACTTGCTGCTGCCACTTCCTATAGAGTTTGAAGCGATGATGCTCTGTGGTGAGAGAGGCCGACGTGAAGCGGAATTAGAGAGAGTGCTTGTCTGTTGCTCTGGAGTGGTAGTCACCAATGCTTGGCCCTGGCCACGGGAAATGGAGATGGCAGTCCCGCTCGGATGACTCGGTGACCACGATTGGCTGAGAAGGCAAGTTGTTGGTGCGGGGGAGGCATATCAATGGTCAGTCACTTTGGAATTGGGATGGTGGAGCAAATAAAAAGGAGAACTACAAATGGCAAGACAGTAGATATTGCATAGTCTGAATCATAAGTAAACGAGAACTACTTTGTTTGAAAATAAAATTGATTCTATATTGAAGTCTGTCCAAACTGTTTATGTTCTTCATTCGTGTATATTGTAATTTTCGCCTCTATTACTGATGGCTTCATTTAAATACAAAAAATAGAAGCGATTGTAAATCTTTTCTAACGTATATTTGGTAGATCAATAATAGTACATGCTAGTTTTCCCTTTGATCATTTTTTCAGTGATTTCAGCAATGAAATATCCGTGAATCGGAGATATTTTATATAAGAATATTAATCGAAAGCGTATACTGGCTAAATTTCATTTACTTAAAGTAAAAAATATCATATGTTTATACATATATGCACTGGTATGCCTTACCCCACTAATAAGGGTAAATTGTATACACGCTTTGCAGGCGTATACATATAAATCTTAATTAATTAGTCGTCACAGGCTTAAATAAACCATTTGATAATTAGCTCAATGCTGCAGCGCATACCAGTTTGTTAAAGCTAGGAGTATGGAGTGATAGCCAAATGGGTTGGACTCCTGCCTTCAAACCAAAAGGTAGCAAGTTCTATTCTCGGTATATATTTGAATGAGAAAATAATAATAATTAGATGTCTGACTTTATCCATACTTCTCGATTATATTATTTTAGAAAAATTTTTTTTGAGTATAGTTTAAGCACCATAATGTAACAAGACACCAAAGCAAAACAAAAGCAATGATAACAATGAAAGCCACCAAAAGGGAACAATTATTAGAATAACACTTAGTTCGGCTACAGTGGTGCACCAGATTCAATGATTTGAGTTCTACAAGATAAATGTTAACAAGGTTCTCCCCTCAAAGGAGAGGGTAACAGATGAGATGAGTTAGGTGTTTCGAACGGAATTTTAAGAGAAATATTTTAGAGAAATATTTTAGAGAAATATTTTTTTGGATTATATTTTATAGAAAAAAATACTCGAGAAAAAATTTTTATTAAATATTTCTCTCGATTATAAATTGATGAAACAAAAATTAGTTTCACAAATTAAAAAGAGAACGGCCAGTGTTGGGGGCACGGTCATAGGTAAAAGAAGTTTGCTAGATTGTCATTTAGAAACAATAAATTGATAGTTTATTTTTTTCACATATAGTTGGTATAACAATAAAAGACAGTTAATCTACTCCACTCAACATAAATTCTAGTGTATTTAATGTCATACATAATATGTACAAATAACTCGTAATCTATAATATCATTATTTGTCATATTCATTGTGAGTAAGATAATAAATAATTACGGATACTATTAATTTTTCATTACATTCATACTAAAAGTATGAATGTAATGAAAAATTAAACTCCCAATTGGTAAACAACTTTATCAAAGAACAAAAATTTTTGCATTAATTGTCCAATTTTCTTTAATAATTCCCTTTATTTTTAAGTCTCTACAGTGAAGATAAAACAAAAAGTAATACAATTCTGGTTAAATCTTTCAGCATCGTAACACTTAAATTTAAAAATAATATTACATCTAATATTGTTTTGAAGGCTTTACAATTTGTAACTGAAGTTTATCGAATTAATTATGATAAGTTTAGTAATTATTATAAACTATGTAAATAAAACGAATAGAGACTTCATGTTTAGTACCTATATAAAAAACAGAAAACCTATTTCCAATAAAGATAATTAATTTAACTTATTTAATAACCCACGAATCATTTATTTAATTATGTGCAGATATTATCAACCATTTAATTCGGGAGATTTCAAATGTTCTTATACTTATTAATGTAATTACTAAATAAACAATAATCAAGATATTGTATACTATGTAGCTATTAATAGCAAAACATTTTCTCTAAGTAGCTGTTTAGCACAATTTCTAGTCTGTTTAAATTTTTTGTTCTATTTTCTTTATATATTGTGCAACATTAGTATTATTACCCCATTTTTACGTTAATAAACTATTAAAATTTGGCAAATATTACGAATCCTGAAATCATAAATATAGAAATACGAACAAAATTAAATAAGATTAAACATTATATACTTTAAATGCTAATTTGTGATAATAAACTTGATAAAAATAAGCAGTCCGCAAAAAACATTTTATAATATATTAGAGTAAGTAATAGTATACGATAATTATAGTTACTTAAAAACTATTTTAAATAAACACTAATTATCACTTTTTCGTGTAAGTAAGGTGGACGTTTTATCTACATAGGTATTAATAGGTATAAATATATATTATTTATAATGTATATTTAAAATAAATTTTTACCAATTCTTCTACAAATTGTTCTTTTTTACAATGTATAATAAACTATATTTTGTTTTAGCCTCAAAGTTATCAAAACCTCCATATATTTCCAAAATTTCAGCCCAATGCTATTTTTGCTTTTCGTTTAAACGTGCGTTCTTATGTTTTCTTATACAATTTAAACAATATATAGGTATTAATAATAATATTTATCCAAAATGGTGACATAATTAAAGTAAATCATTTTAGGTTAATAATTTACTATAAACTGGCTACTGCAGTTATTAATATATTTAATAATGTAATAGTACCCAGAGAGGCTTGAAATCAAATTATATAAAGTACATGTGTAAATTAAATAAAGGTTATTTTAACTATTAGAAAGATAAAAAAGCATATATTAACTACATTAGATGGAACACTTAATCCTGTATATACCATTTATACAGTACAAATGATGAAAAGTGATACTATAGCATCAAATTTTAAAGAAAGAGATTTATTGGGTGCTAAATAAAGACGTAATACTAATGGTATGCTCATGTAAATTTATAAAAATAAGTCTATAGCTGACTAAAACTGGTGATATGTGAAATATCTTCCTTGCTACAGACCACCACAATCATGAGGATTAAACTCAAGATAGATATGCGCTTACGAATGGAACCGAGGAGATGTGATGACTGTAGAAGATGAAGAAAAGTTGTAAGTTATAAAATTGATAAAATTATATTTCAAATTAATACACCTAATTTGGTCTAGAACCTTTGATTAAAATTAACTCAACTAATTTGGTAGTTAACCAAACACACGTTAAAATAGCCCATATTATAAACAAATTGAAAAGCTGATTAAGTTTTGTACAACAATAACAAATAAAACACCAGAATAATACACAGCGACATGTTTCGTGTCTATAAGGCGAAAGAGTATTACAAAGTGCGCAGAATAGGTATATATTATATTCATAGGCATCTTTAATAAAAATAAGAGAAACAGCGTCACAAAATAAAAATTATTCATATTCATGTAATTGACTAAATTTATATAAACATATTTTGAAAAAGCAAATAATGTCATTAAAATATATCTAGATAAATTTTGCATATAATATAATAATAAGTATAACATGAGTGTAAAAATAAAGTGCAATAAGTATAAAGTAAGTAATAACAATTCAATAAATTCACAAATTTCCGACCTGTTTCACGTTACCATTACATAAATCACATGCATGAGAGATAACTGCTATATGTATATAAATTAGAGCAAAATAATATACTATTAATGAAAACAGTTTCAAGCTTAGGAATTAACTAATTAAAACTAAATCAATCATGTCACTTAGGCATAAAAACTATATTTTTGTTTATTCAAATTTTTAGTACTCCGATATATAATCAAGATAATAAAAATATTACCTTATACACTATTTAACAAAGAATATTTACTGATCAAAGGATAAAATTAAGCATTAATTTTGTGTTTAGCTTATTACACACGTAGCGAGATTATACACTTATAGCGAGAATAGTTCCCAAATATAGAATTATATATTGATAACATAGCAACGTATTAAAAATCTTTCACATTAAGAAAGTGATATAATATAGAAATAAACAAAACATGTTTGTATATATATACAATTGAATAGCCTATATGATATCTAAAGTTATAGAACGTTCTAAATATCTGTTTTCCAAGTTTCTCTAAAGTTGTGCAGAATATTATCTGAGACTTCCGGCTATATTTTATATTCAACAATTTTTAATTGTGACGATCCAAGGATTGATATTAGAGTCCAATTAGTCTGGTTTATTAAAAAATATTGCATTTCATGAAATACATTTCTGAATACATATTATAATTGGCTATTCGTTAAGAAGTAGAAAACAATATAGTAGTAACATAATCAGGATCGTATGTTTTGTTGTGATATACTTCATAAAACTAAAAAGTTGATAAGAGTTGCCAAACGTTGACTGTTACTGAAACGATTTATGGATGTTAGAATACATTTTTGTTATTTATAAGTAGATCTATTAAGCAGTATATTGTTAAGAAATATGGAAATTAAAATATCAGATAAACTTTAATAGACATAGGTACAATATAGTATGATAGCAGTCGTTTTTGATAACACTCTTTTATGCTAAATTGCTAAGATGTTACCGAAGAAAATCACAGAAAGCTTTGCTATCACACTAGGTATCTTGTATAACTAGTGTACAAGGTAAAGCTTATCCTGTTCTTTCAATCTTATTTTTTCTCTTTTTAACTAGTTTATATCATTATTATCAATCTAGTATGAGGAAACATGAAAAATCAGTTTTATAAATCTTTTAATAAATTTTAAATAATTTACTTACCTGGGCACAAGGAGAGAAGTGTGGGGATGAGGCGAAGGTCGCACAGGCCCTACAACCGTCACTGGGACACGAACAGGGGCCACTGCCGTAGTAGTAGGTAGGGCGGCGGAAGGCGGCGGGGACACAGGAATCACACGACTGGCCTCCTTGCTGCTCTCATTACCACCACTACCTGAAGGAAGAGGTGGACTATTGTCCTCAGGTGTCGGTGAGTCTGGGGTGTCCTTTACTGCCATAATCATTTCTGTTGACAACTGCTGCCGTAAAGAGGTTGGGCTGGTGATGGTGGAGTTAAAAGTTACATTTTATAATTAAACATATTTTAATACAATTACTCGAACACAAATACGTATAATTGTATTCTAAATAATTTTTTTTTATTACCCTTTATTACAATTTCATAATTGTTCGCTAATTAAATGCTAACTTTTTCAGAAACATATATTATATATCTTTGATATATCTTTCTATTAGAATTAGAAAAAAGTATTGTAATAAAATGACAAATATACATAGCACAATATAATATATATTTTTCTACAAACTTCAAGAAAACCGAACATCGTTACAAAAATTATTTAACTAAACACAATAATAATGTATCATAATTTTCGAGTTAGATCGACATTCATTAGACTAATGTTACTTCGTGAACAAAGGACAGCTACAAACTACCTTAGATTTTATAGGAAGTTCACAATTTATTCCTAATTATTCAATCAATGAAAAGTTTGAAACAATAATTAAAATTATTAATAATTATTTCTTAATGTTAAAATAGGAACAAACTTCAAACGAAACATCCAACAAGACAAGCAATTGTTATTATCAATACGTATAAATATTATGTAACAAAATGAATACAAATAAAAACTACAACAAAAAACAATTTAACTTAAATACATACAATGTGGGTTAGAAATCAATTTTCAGGGATTTTAAAAAGAATAATTGAAACTAAAACAGAAGATAGAAAGAATTCAAACAGGGTTATAAATAGCATTACTAATTATTACTTACAAGTATTTTGTATTTACCAAAAATTATATGTACATTTCAATATTCACAAATATAACTAAATTTATCAGACTTTTATATAGTTTCCAATGTAACACTAGTGTCTCTAGCTTATGGATTGTATGTATTAATTATATAAATATGCGTCTCTCTTGCTACATAGTGCAACTATTACTGATACAGTAGTTACCGAAGATACAATCGGGTTAACCCTCAAGAATTAAATATTAGTGTTGTGAATTGCCTTATAAGAGAGCGAACATACTTGTACCATTCAACTCTAATCCATTCAACTATTCGTATTTATTACAAGTGTACATTATGGTTTTCATTTTACCTGGCTTTCCTGTTCTATACGAACATCTTAACATTTCAAAAACATGTTCTTCGCTCAATCAATGAATCCAGTCATCTTTAGTCTTCTGTTCTGTCATTCTTAGTTCGATAATATTCTTGACGATGTCGGTATGTCGTAGGATATGAAAAAATTATTTCTTTTTCAATACATATTATGCTATTTGGTATATTTTTATATCTTCATTTCAATTGAAGGCTTCGCGTTACTAATTTATTCTGGTTAATCTTATCCATTTTTCACCTGCGCCATATTTCAAGAGAATCAGATTCATTTGATGTCTTGTGGTGTTATAGCCCATATTTTAGCGTTACATTTTAACTTTAACTTAAGACCTTCCATTAGACAATTGAATATATTTTTGTTGTGCTGTATAGGCGCTCTCTTCTCTTCACAAAGGCTATGCTAGTCAAAGCTATTCTTGTATTCTAATCTAAAGATGCTAAATTATTACAATGTAGATATTTCAATCTAGTTAACTATCTATAGTCTTCATTTTACACTAATGATAATATCCTAGTTAACTTTTCTAGATACTCTAACTAATTTTGTTTTCTTTGCATTTATCTTCAGATGAATTGTGCAGTCCATTAATCAGTTGTTACGGATGTTCTTTTAAATCCGCGATTATTGCTACACAATCGTTATTTTACGTCTATTTAACAGACTGTCTATACAGACTTCAGTTTGTATAGCACTATCAATAGCTTCTATCATTTGTTCTTTTGCATAGAGTTAAAAAAAGATAACAGAGAGATGGTGCTTTTGTGTATACAAGCAATCTATACACACTGTTGCTGTTTGATGCACTACAAGTTACTTAGTCTTTTAGATTTTTAACACTTTTAATTATTATCCTCATAAGGGTTTCTCATTCACCACAATCAATAAATCAATGCTATCTTAAAGTCAACAAGACAGTTGTTATTTTTCACATTACGTTATTTGTACAACAATATTGCCCCTTTTGTTCCATAGCCTTGCCTAAATCCGAAATACTATTTTTATATACTATTTTTTAATGTGATACAGACATTTTTTCATTAGTCTCTCACAAACACTCATATTATGCCAGCTTAATTCATTATAAACATATATCTACAATATATAAATTCCGAATTGCATAACGATATAGATAGACGTAGAATAATATGTTAACTTACTAAGCGTGATTATTCTCCATTGAACTTACCAGCCATTTCCTTGTCCAGTAGACAGCTGTTTATCCGCTGTAGTACCTCCTAACTTCTCGAATATGTTTCCCCCACCGGAAGCGCTCCTACTGAGAGGGGCAGCAGAGGGCTCCTCCGAACCCATGGAGCCCGAGTTGGCATCAACACTGGTACCAGTCTTCGCCCAGATCTTGTCCACTATATCACCAAGATTTTTGCGTGTCTTGTTCCCACTGCCCTGTGGAGAGGGTTTTGAAGCTGTGGTAGAAACGGCAGAGGTGGATGACTCATCAGTAGAAACAGAGAGCCGGCTGGAATTGTTGTAGCTAGGGGGTCGTGGTGGACGGTTGAGAGGAGATGAAGTGGGTATTGGAGGGCGGACGTGCGGCGGTTGAGAAGATGGTGGACGGGGGCCGGCCACGAGTGGTGTTGTGGGGAGAGGATCAATGCTGGCAGCGAAGGAGGTAGGCGTGGGTGTTACCGACTTCTTCTTGGGGATTTTGTAACCCTGAAAGTAATAGAATTTAAAAATATTAATCGTTGTTCGATTATAATGAAATAAAGCATTTTCGATAACTGTATACGTCACATTTATGGAATAAGGAATAAAAAAGAACAAACTTTAAGAGGACCTCCATGGCCCGATAAGCTGAGACCAAGAGGTGGAAGTTGACTAGTATTTCCACTGGATTGGATTGGTAAATTGGCAAGATTAGGTGCGCTGCCAGTCCGCTGAGGATCCTTGAACCTGTCCTTAGTCTTACTCGGTGAAACGTTGTACTTGTGCTGCTGAGTCCCCAAGCCTGTGGAACTGGAGGTAGACTTCACCTCCATCACCTTGTTGTATCCGCTACCCAGTTTGGCGTTGAATGATATCTTGATCGATGGAGTCTTCAGCAGAGTCGGTTGTTGTCCTGTGATCTGTGGATGATCTGACACCACTTGTGCCACCGAAACCGAGGGGCCGGTAGCACTCGGATAGGGAGAGGATGATGGAGAAAGTGGCAGAGGAATTTTGCGCTTCCTTCCTGGCTTTTTTTTCTCTAGTTTGTCTTGTTTGTCTTGTTTGTCTTTCTTATTTACCAAAGATGACTCTACGGGAAGACCAGCCAAGGCTTTCTGTTGCGCCATCCGCTCGGCATGTTGCGCCATTTCCAATTTGGTCCTTCGCTTCCGAACTTTCTTAACTGGTGGCGGTTCTTGTGGCGGTCCTCCGAGTCCGACAGACTGCTGAGCGGATGCTGAGGATGAAGAAGGAATAGGCCCAGGGGTACTCATGAGATCACCAGATGGGCCAGGCTGGTTTTGCATCATTTGCATGAGGTTAGAGGGCTTACCACCGATGCTGGCACTACCGCCAATGTGACTGAAGGAGGGCTTCACTGACGATGGCTTCTTCAAAGGCGAGGCTGCAGTTGAAACAGCTGAAGCTGATACAGAGGCACTTGCGATGGTGGTCGTAGAGGAAGCAGTTAGTAGATCAGCAGGAGCGCTCGATGTCTTGATGGTCATCTTAAGAGAAGTCTTCTTCTCTGCTGTCAGAGGTGGTGTGTCCTCAAAATCATAAACAGACTTGGAGAGTCCGCTTTCAGCGGAGTAACGGTGATGATTAGCCACCCCCATGACTGCTGCTACTGATGAGGAAGGAGGTCCCCCCGGCTGAAGAGAGGTGGTAGGAAGCGGCGGTGGAGGTGCCATCGTGATGGATGGGGGTGTGGGAACAAGCGTTGCATCAAAGCCGGTCATGTGGTCGGAGGAGGAGGGTTCAAAGCCAGCACTGCTTACCACAGCGGGATGAATCTGATGTTGAGAAGAAAGATGTATGGGACCCGGGGGTCGGCAGCGTTTGGAGGATGGTGCTTGTTGATTCCCACCCCCACCAGATGGAAGGCGTCGCTTGCGCTGCTTCTTGGGTTTGTTGATACCAGTAGGCCCTGCTGTTAAAAGTGGTTGGAGGTGGGGCATGGGTTGGCCCGGAGCACTGGTTGCCATGACCCCGGGTAGTGGAGGGCAGGCGCGTAAACTGGCTGGAGGGTGCAGTTGCGAGGGTTGTTGGAGAGGAGGTGGTGGAATAGCAGTGGAGGGTGAGGGGTTGTCGTCTGAGAGGAGAGTCACAAGTACCGACTTGTTTGAATCCGGAGGCGCGCCTGTGACAGGAAATGAGGATAACAGCTTAGGGATTACCGGTTTAATTAATGTACATAGCTGACCACAGCAAACTATGCAAACCAAGTAATAAGGTAGAAGAATATTAAACAAAAGTTGGTAATGTAAGTTGGATGCAAAGGCATGTCATTATTCCACTCATGTAAGGGATAGTGTGGTCCCTGTCAATATCCAAGGTTTTTTAATATTCCTTGTTATCTTTTTATCATAAACGTAGCATTATATACTTAGATATTGCTAACCAAGAGAATAAGAAAAATTAATATAATACTTCATTAAAAAAAATTAAATTATAGACTTTTCGTAGCAACAAGACCTTTCGTATAACTTTGTTGAGAAATGTAACTGGTCAGTTCACATTCGGTTTCAGTTTAGTTAATTTAAAATAGTTTGACTACACCCACACATAGACGCCACGCAGATAATGATAGTAATTTAAAAAAAATGCTCTCAATGTACTCTAATTGAAAGCCCCATATTGACATAGACATTGACATAGAGTAAGAACCATAGACTTCAAAATAAAGAAGTATGTGGTAAAAACATAGAAAACCATAATAATTATAAACTAATTAGTAAAAAAACGACATCAGTTATAGAATCAACTATATAATATTAATGGAAGAAACAGAGAATAGGCACCCCACCTAGAGGAAGCAATACCAATAATAAGTTAATAATGAGCTACAACGATACCATGCAAATGGCAGAAATATCACTTCTAAGTATTTTATATGACTAGGATGTAATAGATAATAACAAGAGTAGTAGGATAACACACTAAAATTGTAACAATAAGACAATAATGAGTTGATATTTCATTATAAACAGGATATGTTTCAGATAGAAATAGTCACCTAAGTTTAGAGAAAATTGGAGTAAGAGTTTAGAAAATGCATCACAGATATAAGAAAACATTATTATTTAAGGTGGAAACGAATATATTATGAAGTACTTATTGATAGCAGGATCTTGTTCAGATAGTCGTTCGTTCTGTAACGTCAGGGTGGCCACATTGTTTACGTTATAAATTTCCCGTATATTTGCATATATTCATGTATAAAAACAAAAATAAATTATAGTATATATTATATTGTAATTACTATATATATATACATAGATCATATAACATATCATAATAACAGACAATAACGTATAATCATAATTTACTCTTTATACGATAAAAAGTTGAAAGAGTTAGTGTGGCATTAAATTTTTGTAAATTAAATATACATTTGTCAATAAAGTCAAATTCTATGAGGATGCTGAAAAAGCAGTATAAAAGCAACACAAAAAACTTCCCATATATGCTTGAAAATCTTTAAATTTCCGTATATTCTCGTATACGTGGCCACCCTGTAACGTGCATTTCAAGTCTAAACCATCGATTTTCGACATGATGTAGAAATACATATTTAGTTAGGATAGAATTTTCATGCATTTGTTCCAAATTCCCATGTTTACTGCTAAATTCTTGAATAAATAAACAGTTCTATGCCAAGAGATTTTACATTATAACCAAGAGTATCAAATGCAAATGAAAATAATATGGTGTACTTTAGTTAACGTATTTTGCAATTTTCCGTTTGCACTTTTTACCAAGGCCATCACTACATTTGGTCTATCAATCAAACTTTGTAAAAGCTCATTTGTATATATAGAGCTTTTGCTAAGTGGTATTTTTTTCAAGCAAAATATAGTATGAGCCATGCCAAGAGTAATATGGAAGTAAGATGCGAAATATACAATACATTTAAGTCGTTCATATAATTAGCATATTACAGTACAATATCATAGCTTACTGCACACAAAATACATAATAACACATACCATAATACATTATCAATTCATTCTTCTGCTATATAGAAATTTGACACATTTTAATAAAGTGGTCCACTCATCCCTGCACTGACGCTCAAGAAATCCATATTTTATAATATAGTAATAAGATAAATGTATCTACAAAAAAGACTATCTAAAAAGGGTATTATGTAAAAGATGTAGGATATATTTTTCTTTTTCTTTTTCAAATTTCATTGGAAATGACACAGATATTGAATGAGGTTATGTTTAGTGTAAAAATTTAGTGCTAGTGTTAAGTCTGGTGTAAGTGTTAAATCTGTCTCACCAAATTTCTGTATCAAATTAACACCGACTTAATACAGTGTTAATACCAACTTAAAACTTGTTCTAGCAAGTTTTTATTTCGACTTTTCAGAATATTAGTCTATATTTGTAATATAATATACTGGTATATTTTATGTCCTGTTTTATAATAAAAAATTTACAGTAAATTGTTGATTGTTTAGGACTTAATTGGAGTTGTGATTGTGATGCAATTTAAGTATGTTAATAGTAACTGGAAGCTAGCAACTTTACAAATAATACATATCCCTTGGTTTATCTACCAGTTGCTCCCAACCATTAATTAAATAATCCAATATACATACTTGCATTAATAATTAATCATCTAAGCAAAAAACGACCGCGCCGCAAAAATGAAAGCCAAGAAACGAGCTACTTAAAAGAAAAAAATCGAAATGATATTGATGATATGAAGCACAGCTATTGAAGAAATTGATATAAACATGGCGCCAAGATAAAATTGTTACAATACTTTCTGTTTAAAATGTATAAATGTATAGATCAATATGGAACATAGATATACGCCTAAACTGCAAATTTCATAAAAATATGAAAAATTCTTGGAAATGGAACATTTTACAAAAGCAATGAAACCCACATGATTACAAAAGTGGTTGCTTTAAGTAAGCCAATTTTAAAAAAATAGTAAAATAATATAATTTATACCATTGCCAGGATATTTTTAATAATTTTTATGAATTTTTCAGTTTAGATGTATACTTATGCTCCATATTGATTTATATGTTTACGCATTTTAAACAGAAAGTATTGTAACAATTATATCTTGGCGCCATTTTTTTAATCAATTTCTTAATAGCTGTACTATGTATCATTAATATAATTTTAACATTTTGTTTTTTAAATCTTGGCATCCTTTTTATATCAATTTCTTTAATGGCTGTACTTCATATCATCAATATCATTTCAACGTTTTTAGTTTGAAGAGCCTCGGTTCTTGGTTAACCTTTCTGATTATAATTAATAATATTCTATGCATAATAATTAGTAATAGTAAGAATAATTAAATATTAATAAAAAATTGCAACTAATATTTGGTACACACCTATTCAAAATAACTGCAGTTAAGACTTGCATTACGGCAATATTATTCATAATTATATTTTAATGTTATAAAATTCAAATTCATATGATTTTTACATGTATAGTAAACCAGTAAACTGATAGCTTAACAAATCTTATATAAAACGAAACAAACACGAAACATAAACTCGATACACATTTAATCTCTTAAGTATTTGGTGTTAGAGATACAAAAACTATAAATTGAGACGTCATATCCATAAAAGAGTGAAGTATTAACACCGTGTTAAATCTGACTAACAGATGGTGACTTAAAGTTAAATCTTAATTAAAACCTTTTTTTCGGCTTAACTCCAAATACTTTTACTGAGGTTATGTTTGGTGCTAAATTTGGTATTAAGTCAGACTTAACACTGACTTAAACCAAAAATAATTTTACCCATTGGATAACAGCCGAATTTAAATGTCTAAATAAAGTGTTAATATTTAATTGGTAAGAAACTTAAAACCGTGAACTACAATCTAAAAACAAAAATCTTAAAATATAGAATTAATATATTAAACGGTCACATGTATTATTTTCTCCTATTAAAGCGAACCCTAATTGTCCAATTGTTGTGTCTGAGGCAAGAAATATAGAAAATTAAAACTTGAAAATCTTTTCCAAAGAGTCGTTGAAATTACTCAAAAGGAAGAGTCTGTTGAATGTTACACAAATAAAAACTGACAGATTTAATATAACAGAATATCTAATAAACAGGTTATCAGAAAAATGCTCAATCTAAAAGCTATATGAATCATTCATTTCATTGTAAGGTAATAAGCAAGACAGGATGCACAAAATAACATTTTAATTCTGTTGATAATAATTTTACAACAATCAAGTCTATATAATCATGATATTGATTGACAGGTTAAATTGATATCAATTTCATTGAACGTCATTCCAACAACGTGTTTGGAAAGTATTAGCTAAAAAGGAATTTGATTAATTAAAGGATTAATTAAGGATTGAATAATTTCTGAAAAAATCATTTTAAATACAAAATATTCTTTACAGTAAGATAGACGGTAGATTTAAAAGAGAAGGGTGGAGAGATGATGATAAAGTGAAGCCAAGAAATAGGTGTGCATTGCAGGCATCGCAAATCGAGGGAAGGAGTACCTACCGTTACGCTTGTTTAGAGGGAAGCCCCCGGAAGCCGTTTGGTGAAGTATCCGAGAGATATAATCTACCCATCGTGGACGGAGAAGAGAAGAGCGCCAATAAAAAATTTACGAGTTGGTAGTGAAAAGGGGAGGGAGGGCTCACCTGATCTGGATATGGGTTGTAGAGCTGCAGAGGCGACTGCATCCGAGATGGGAAGAGAAGGCGATGGCACGACAACCGTTGGAAGAGAGGGAGAGGGACCTGGAGGAGAGATGACGTCATTGGGGCAAGTAAGCAGCTCGTCGAGCCGAACCTCCATCAGGCGCGGTTGAGTTGATTGACTTGTTGGTGGTGCGGGTGGTGTTGGTGGAGGCGGTGGGGACGAAACAGAAGGCATAATGGCGTGTGGGTATGGAGGCGGTGGAGGAGGCGGAGCGGGCTGAGTGGCAATACGCAGAGGAGGCGACGGTGGATCCAAGTTAAACCGAGGCCTACCTGAGCCCAGAAGCAGGCTGGGAGGCTGCAAGTGGACCATTTTGCTGGCTCGGAGGCAGGCAGCAGAGAGAGAAAAAGACGGTCGAGCTGAAGGAACCGAAGGAGGGATCACTAGAGGGGAAAGGGGGGGCGCTAATTGGAGCAGAATGTCTGGCAACGACTGACTGACGAGTGGTTGGCGGGAAAGAGGAGACGAGAGGGTGTAGTACTGTGCTCCTAGATCGTTCAGGTGAATGCTCAACTTCCCGGAACTCTCCGCCATGCTAACAGTGATGCAATCCAAAGAGAAGATCACCACTGAGTATTTGTACAGGATTTCTGGAGCTGCTCAATAGAGAGAGAGAGAGAGAGAGAGAGAGAGAGAGAGGGTGTACATATGTGTGTAGGTACGGGAAGAGAGAGAGATGGGTAGGAAAGAGGGGCACTACTCACTTTTAATGAGTCCCGATTCTTCAGGGCGAACAAAAGTGGACACAAAGGCAGAGAAGGAGGCCAATTTACGCAGGACAGAGACTATTTCAGGGATCTGGGTTGCACAGGTAAAAGGTATCTCTGATATAAGATAACCGCGTAGAGAAGAGGTAACTTGATAAGAGTGCTGTTGGAGACATCGTTTTTTGCCGGGCTCTTCAGAGTAGACATTCTGGTAATGGGAATGGATGATTACAAAAATATATTTCCAAAATTTTCCTAATTGGACGATAAACTATACTTTGTTTTATTTAAATTACTTATTTAGATGATATTTTATTTTATAGAATATCCGATTCTATATAGAGAATAGTATACTTATTTTTTCTCATTAAAGGATGAGATAATTGAAGAGCAAAGAATACTGGATGGTTGGCTTCCAGGGGCCGGTATATAATTGAGGAAGTTGACTCACTTGATAGAATGGGGCACCTTCAACATGAAATTGGGAAGTGGTGTCACTTGAAGAGGTAAATAGTTTGATGAGATTCTCAGCTCGGAATTTTGGAATGATGTTGCAGTCTATAAGAAAACAACAGTTTAACGAGTATTATTATTAAGATTTAGACAGGATGAGCAGGGTGAGCACAGTGACTCACGTGTGATAGCCTCTAGTTTCTTGATCCAAGCCACCTCGACAACAAGAGGAGAGGCCAGTAGAAATGCAAATCGAGCAGCAAGCTGGACGCAGTTCAAGTTGTCTTGTTTCACGAATGTGGGTGTGCTGGTATCATGAAGAGGGAAAGAAGTAAGTTGACCTATTTGAATAATATGTGGAAATAATGTAAAGAGGAGAACGCTCACCAGAGTCCCGATGAGACATCCTTGTGAAGAGTGACGAGAGGAACGTAGGGGAGAATATTATCCTCAGCGCAGGTTTGGATGGTGATAGAAGCTAGCCCCTGTCCGTCTACACCCTCCTGGCTCCACAGATCTTTCACAGAGTCAGGCATGAAGAATCGAAGATACAGTGGTAAGCCGCCGCACCGACGTTTCACTAGACCTATTAGTGATTGATGGAGCGGTCCCGGTTTCTCTCGACCAATTGTAAGACGAGAAGCTACGGAAGACTCTCCGTCAATTAGAGCTGCTTGTGAGAGGAGAATCAAGTCTTGCTCTAGCGCTTGAAGACATAGGAAGGCACGCTGTCTGTGGGCCCTGGGAAATTATAGTAAAACAACATATCAGTCTGCATTAATGCAAAACATATAGTAACTAGTCCGATGCTATTGAATCATCTTTAATAATCTAAATATTAGTTTAATTCATTACAGTTCAAATTGAATAATAGTGAATCAACATTGCATATTTCTGTGGCAATTGTAAGATAGAATGCAGTAGTTGATTTTCATTTCCGCATAATTTGAGAAGCACTAAACTCAATTGTGATCAAAAAGAGATTGTACACTACTGAAAGAGAAAAGAATAACAGTTAAAAGTGAAAAGGAGAAAAGTGTTAGTAACAAACAGCACAAATGTTGATTCAAACAGGGATATTTTAAACTTTAGCACTTTAAATCAGTACAGATTTACTAATGAAAATTCTTCATAAATATTATTTGAACTATGAATGAAATATACATTTACA
This sequence comes from Invenusta paracnida, assembly GCA_036023295.1. Taxonomy (NCBI): domain Eukaryota; kingdom Metazoa; phylum Platyhelminthes; order Proseriata; family Coelogynoporidae; genus Invenusta; species Invenusta paracnida. Next base: position 22,489 of record JAYRBW010074817.1, read on the forward strand.
ATCTAGTCTGACCATCCAGTAGAGCTATAGCAATAGCAAACTCACTTTTCCCCTCTGATTCCGTAAACTCCGTTCATCGCTTCAATATGCTCCATTAGACGAGAGAAGTTTCCAGCACACAGGTCAGTGGCCAATTCAGGGCACGGCTGTAGTGGGACAAACAGTGCTGATAGGATAGAGATACTGACAGGAAGAAGGAGGGGAGATAGTCACGTACCAGATTCATGTCGTGATTGTAGTCCCACTGGACCATCTCTACAGCGCCTGTTTCGTGATTGAGAATGATGAGAAGAGAGAAACATTCTGCGAGAAGTCGGGTTCCTGTGGGGCCGGCAGCAACCCGTCGCATCTGAAAGTGATTGGCTATACGATCGAGTTGGTTGGACATCATTCGACGTGTCACCGCACTGTTACAGGTGAGGCGAGGTGAGGAGGGGGCCGATTGACGAGAAAGCAGGTCCAGACACTCCTGATTGGCTGCCTTCCGCTCCACCATTGTCTGAGGTTCCTGTGATGAGATACATTTCACTGAAAGCTAAATACATACTGATACTAGATTAAAAAAATTGGATAAAGAAATTCCGTGTTAACACAACTACGCTGATCTAGGGTGACAAATATCATTATTATACATTAGAATTATATAACAATTGAACAATAACAATATTATGGTTTTGCACTTCACATGGATAGCCTTATATATATAATTCAAAAATTACTTGATAAATTCGAATAAATCAGCATATAAATTGTTAACAAATTTATAAAATATTGTCAATGAATCCATTATAAACAGTTTATATGGATCTAATTACGTAAGATTTAAACAATTACCCTCACAGATCTTGTCAAAATTTGACAAGATCTGTGAGGGTAATTGTTTAATAGGAGTGTAAAAATATAGCACTTATGATTTTGTTGTTAGATTTTAACACTAATTATACAGTTTTATGTAACGACCTTAACATTTATAACAGGGTATCTAGCGCTGTTATAATAATAACAATACGTTAATATTCGTAGCTTCACTGCAAATTCTGCTAAACCATAAAATGTCTCAGGAATAGATAGGCAAAAGTTTATCCAACTAGCCTTAATTATTCCTTATTTTATGATTCTATAAAGTCAAGTAACCTAAATCATATATCTAGATTGTTTTTCAAAATGTAAAGTTTATTCGAAAAGATCAAAAGAGATGTGTAATGGGAATTAATGATATTTCCTATCCTGTGATTTATGTACGAAAAATATACTTTCTATCAAAGAAAAATTAACATCACTAAACGTTTCACTCGTTCTACTGCATAACAGTTTAGATTAAATCTGAAACCTAATTTACTGATAATAAAATCCAATTTCCCTTCCAAATGACAAAATTAACCAATAGGAAGAATACCACAAGTAAGTCTGTGTCAACTGGTGATAATCTCCTGGAATCATCAGCATGATAGATTGATTGACAAACTGATAGGAAAAAAACTAGTTCCATGTTTATTCATGAAAATGCCTGCGCTTTCTGTTAGATAATAAATCGATATCCCAGAATCCAATTTTTACAATCTATATAGTAGCGAATTACCTATAAATAATATGCAGATACGTGCTGCACAAGAAGTTTAGTATCACAAGTCAAAGTAGTATAGTACAGAATATTTCAAGTCAGTAGATTTTAAGATGTGGTAAAATAATAAGAATCTACACTAGCGTCATATACTACTAAAACTATGAATAACTGATATTTTAAATGATCTGCACATAAATTTCACAAAGAACATCCACAATACTATAAATAAGGATATCTGTCTTTAAAACAAGTAATAGGATAATAAATTAATAATGAAAAAAGATTCTGCTAATATTAAAATACAATTAAACAAACAACCTTGTACACTTCATATATAAATAGATTTTATGAATTCCTGTTCAGATTCCTGGGCACAGATAAAATAAAAAAATTAAGTAAGAACATACTATAGTAGTTGACCCCGAGTATAGCATTGTAAAATAAAAAACCCAAAAAACAAAACCTTCTGCTACAGGAATTTATCAATCTAATATTTCGCCGTTGCTTACACGGCTTCATCAGAGAACTTATAGATTTACCTAACTGAATATACAATTTATAATAATTTAACAAAAAATATTACTGAGTAAAGTTAAAGTGGAAAGTAAAAGTAGATCACAATATCAATAACTTATATATATAACATCAGTATAACATACAAACCGGAAATGTGAAGTACAAAAGAGGAAGGAATTCCGGCCCATCTCTAAATTCGCAATCAACTTATGACTGATATCCGCAATCTAGCTCCCGAATTGAGAAGCAAATTCCCATACTACTTGGTAGTTGTTGTATAAAGTTATTGATTATGTAATCTACCTTTTCTTAATCTCTATTCAGTAATATATTCTCCTATATTATTATAATTGCATATTTAGCTAAGTAAATCTCAGTTCTCTGATGAAGCCATAAGAAACCGCGAAATATTAGATTAATAAATGTCTGTAGTAGAAGACTTGTTTTGTTTTCAGCATAGAATAATAATAGACTGTATATAATTACTTTGTGGTTTTCAGTAAAAACATAATTATTCAAGATTTATAAAAAATATGTGAATAGCAACAGCAGCAATTACAACCTATATAATAATCCTAATAATAGTTTCTTCCTATATTATATTACATCTTACATCCTAAACGGACAGCTAAAGCATAGAGTAATTTTACAAAAAGTGTTCACACTTATTAATTTTGCATACAGTTCAATATTACTATTTACCTACCTGAAAGCTTATGCAAAATATTGTTTTAAAACTGAGAGCAATTAAATCGTGTATGTAGTAAAACAGTTTGAGATATAC